>APFE031410498.1:0-16025 GCA_000404065.3 Pinus taeda | reverse complement strand
TATATTTCAGGGACAAGATTGGATTTATGGAAAATGCCTCTCTTAGTAAAAGGGAGTGTTGAGGAGATACAATCATGGAATGACATTCTCTCTGTGTCATATATGACTAAAATTAGGGAGAATGTTCTGGAAAAGGACATTCATTATTCCTATGTCATTATATTGACAAGAATTTGGAAGAATGGTCCTTGAGGCCCAGAATTATGTAGATAGAGTGTGTCCTTTCAACATAAAGATCATTTAGCATCAGGCCAATAATTACTGAGATATAGTGTGTTATTTGGGGATTCACCATGTGTCAAGTACTGACTAGAATGATGTTGAACAAAGACTTGTAGTCTAGTACATATACCATGTGTCAAATAGACCAAAATTATGGTGAATAGTCAATTCTAATGATGTATCATGTCTTAGGAGCACCGACCAAAATTATGGTGAGGATACACCATGTGTTAAAGGTACTGACCATAATTATTATAACTTGTTGATGTTGTCAACTTACCATGTGTCAAATTTTTTTGACCAGAATATGGTAATTTTTTTATGCTAGTGATTTACCATGTGTCATAGTTGTTGTCTCAATTATGATAACCCATTTTACTATGTGTCATAATTGTTGACCAGATTATGGTAATTTGATTTATTATAACCTTTTCTTAGAGAAACTTGTCAACATGAGAACATATGAATAGTCATTAAGAATACCTACCTAGCTAAGAGGGAGTTTTGAATTTTGTAGCTATGGTTAGTCAAAAGATAAAATATATGACCTATTCTTCAAGTCAAATTTGAAAGAGAAAATTTTTGAATTTTGAATTTGAAATTTTGGCTCCAAAATGACCAAGTTGGTCCTCCTACAAGACAAATCAACTCAACTTATAGGAGAACCCATTCAGCCTCTCAAGTCATTATACACAAACATTATTTTATACTCCCTAGTGGCAAGAAAGTCGGTCTATCTATCTGAGTTTTTGAGGCTAGAAAAGAAGGCTTGTTTGAGGCCAACGAATAGAGGTTTTAAGGATAGTGAAGAAGTTTTATTTAAGGCTAGTAAAAAAGAGTCCAAGTCCAATAACAAAATTTCAAACCACTTGAGGAAATAATAAGGAAAAAAATGAGGAGAGCGAAGGGATGCATATTGGAGAAGGAAGGAACAAATTTGAGGTTAAGATGAATTTGAGGTAGAGAGAAAGATTGAATTTGTGGCAAAGCATCTGGGTTGTTGAACCAAGTTTTCTTGAAAGAAGAAGAAGGTTGAACTTGCTGTCTTGTTGGGAGGGAAGCTGACCAAGATTGACCTAGCTAGATTGTTGGTTAGTTTGACCCAGTATATGACTCGTGTATATATGTTGAACTTAATAATTTCTCTAAGGAAAATGTTGTCTGGTTTTCACCCATGTGGGTTTTCCCACGGTAAGATTTTTAGTTCTTTTCTTGGTTGTCTCATCATGATCCTACTATATTTTATTTTATGTGGTTGATGTGGAGGTAGTTAGTAACCACCTGCCACCTGGTAAGGGAAAAAATTATTAAACATTAAATATGTGTGGGCCAAAGTAACCTTAAAATAAATAATGTTAAAAAGAAAACCAAGGTGAAAATAACTACTTTATAGAGATGAAATATACTTAAAAGTAAACATATCCAAATTATTCACAAGTTTTACCTCCAACAGAGGGTAAACATATTAAAAATATTGAATAGGATGAAAACCCAGAAAGTAAAACTTAATTAAGGAGAAAACCTTGAGGAGAAATTCAAGAGATTCTCTAGATAAAAAGAAGTATGACCATTCCAGGGTAATTACAATAACCATTGTGGAAAAAGTACCATGTCAAACCATTTTATATCCATATAAAAGCTTTGGAGGGTTAGGGTTTCATCTATGGAAACCCAAATACGAGATTAATTGAACAATATACAAAAATACCCATAAAAGAAATGCTAAGAGAAAATTAATCTTATTTAGCCACCTGTAAGGAAAGAAAGAAATTATGAGAATTGAATTCTTGCTAGACAAATTCTGTCAAGAATAAAATCAAAACCATGTTGATGGACAACCAAAAGAATTCATAATTCCCTACATCGAATTGCTAGGTTTTAAACCCTTAAAAAGTAATCCTACAAAAGATATGTAGGAAATAATTAAGGAAAGGTTAAATGTTACCTAATGAAGCACATAAAAGGAGCAACCATAATGTTATTAAGACCAAAGAAACCATTAAAAAATGTTTGTAGAGCAATCTAGTCAAAAGTGAGGCCAAGAAGGAGCTTGAAGCCACCACAAGAAATTTCCTATGAAACCTGGAAGATCAGAAGTAACGAATGGTTATATTAATGCCCAAGGTCACGAAAAATATGGAAGCATCTATAATATACAATTGAAATTTCTCTAAAGAATAGAAATTATTGAATTTTCTAGGGAAAGTAAATGACACCACACATAGTTTCCACCGAAGAGAGAAATGAAAGGAGATTGGTAAGAGCTAGGATCCTTTGTTACTAAATAAGAAATAATGGCGGAAGACCAAAGAAAAAATTAGTTGTAGAGCGAGCGAACCTATGTCCAAAAGTCGTTGAATGAATTAACAAGTGATAGACAGAATGGAGACTCAACAATCAAAAGAAAACCCTAATAGTGACAACCGTTGATCAACCAAAATTGTATCACAACCATAGAAATTAGGTTTACACATGTTTTGATGTTACATCATGTGAACGCAAGTGATATTCACCATCTTGATTGTTCAAAGGGTTTTTTTCTTCAGTTGTGTTGGATCCTTATTCCTAATGGGCAGAAACATTGCCCGTATGACAACCATCAGCAAAAAATAGATGATAAATTTCATTGTAAAATATTTTAATTTTGTAGTCAATCTAGGTCGTTCATTAGGCGGATGATCCAATGGTAGAAGTTATGTTAATTTAGAGTTTTTTTCCTAGAAGGAAACCCTCGATTTATATGAGGGAATTGTATTGTGGCTGTGTATTATGATTCTGAGTGCGAAAGGGAGAGGATATTATGTGAGATCGAAGAGGAAATTAGAGTGGCTGTGTTATAGGTTGTATCTCCTAATTTTTCTAGATAATATAAAAGGAAGGACTAGATGTTTTTTTATGGACGTAGCCCAAATTGGGTGAACCACATATATTTGTGTATTTGTGAACCACATATATTTTTATATTTGTGTTTCCACATTATTTTATGTGTTTCTTAATTCTTTAATTATTTCTAACAACTGATATTAGAGCCATAGGTGTATTTAGCTGATAAACTCTAAAGAGATAAGGGTTCTTGGTTCAAGTTGGAGCATTAATGAAAGATGGTAGGTTTAGGATTGAGAAACTACTAGTTGGGGAAGATGGAGATAGAATATTATCTTTATTAGAAGGATTTGTACCTACCATTGAGTGTAAAATCAAAGACACTAACGAGTATGACAAATGAAGAATGGGATATTCTCGACAGAAAGGCACTAGAAACAATACGATTATGTATGTAAATGTCGGTGGTATTCTAAATTTCAAAGGAAACAACAACATAAGGTTTAATGATGGCATTAACCAAACTATATGAAAAAACCTCAGCTTCAAATAAGGTAATTCTTATGAAGCATCTCTTTAATATGAAAATGTCAGAAGGTGGATTTATTGTTGATCGTTTAAATGAACTTAACACGGTTACCTGTCAGTGAAGTTCTATAGGGGTAAATTTTGATGATGAAGTTAGGGATCTGTTATTTTTGTGCTCATTACTAAAAGGTTGGAATGGCTTAGTTATGGATATTAGTAAATCTATATCTAGATCTAGTACTTTAAAGTTTTATGATGTTGTTGGTTCCATCCTTAGCAAGGAAATGCGAGGGAAAAGATCCGATAAGACAACAGGTAATTCTTTGACTGTAGAGACAAGGGGAAAAATGGAAAGAGGAAGGAGCCCAAGAAATCACAGTAAGAAAAGAAGGCATATCCAAATCTAGATCAAGGATAGTGCACTGAAAATGTGGGAATAAAGGACACCTCCATAAATATTGTAAGTCTCAAAAGGGAAAAGAAGGAGATGGACATCAAGACAACAATCAAGAAGCAAATGTAACAAGTGATGTGTTGTAAGATGCTCTGATATTTCTTTTAGAAAATATTATTGATGTCAAGGTAGTGGATTCGCAAGCTTCATTTCATGCCACACTTTATAGGAAACATTTTTATGACTATGTTCAAGGAGATTTTGGACATGTTCATCCGAGTGATGATAAACCCTATAAAATCATTGGAATGGTGAAAGTTTTATAAAGAAACATAATGGAAACCAGTGGTTATTAAAGGACATAAGGCATGTTCTAGATTTGAAGAAAAATCTAATTTCAACAAGGAAGTTGGGAGGTGAAGGTTGTGTAACTACATTTACAGAAAAAACATGAAAGGTCACAAAAGGAGCCCTGGTAATAGAAAAAGGAGAAAAGGTAGGTACATTGTATTTATGCAATGGTATTTCTAATTCTATTATTTATTTAACCTCCACAGGAGAAGATATGACATTATGGCATCATAGGCTTGGGAACATGAGTGAGAAGGGTATGCATATTATTCACTCAAGGAATTTGTTGCCAGGTTTAAAGCATGTTGATTTGGATTTCTGTGAAAATTTTGTTTATGGAAAACAAAAGAGAGTCAAATTTATCAAAGTTGGGAAGGAAAATAACAGAGAAAAGTTAGAGCTTGTGCATACATATGTATGGGGACCTGCTTAGGTATCATCTCTTGGTGGCCCTCACTATTATGTTACTTTTACTGATCATGTAACCAAGAAAATCTGGATTTATTATATTCATAATAAATTTGATGTATTTGATACTTTCAAAAAATGGAAAGATTTATTTGAGAATGAAACATGAAAGAAATTGAAGGGTCTCAAATCACACAATGGAGATGAATACTGCAATAAAGAGTTTGATAACTATTGTTCAGAGCATGGAATTCATATATAGAAGATGTTATGCAACCAGCTCACAAAACTGAAGAAAAGATAGATCAACGACTTGAGAAATAACCTCTTCGAGAGGGAAACCTCCTTTACATCACATAAATGAACAAATATTGGATGATACAAATGATTAGACCTCCTTGGTATATATAGGATTTTAAGGGGTCACAATATAATCATAGCCTACATAAAAATAATAAAGTAAGGGCACAATAATAATGATAGTGGGCTTCTATAGGGCACAATAATAACAATATCGGGGATACATGGGTATAAAAATAACAATAGAGGGTTACACCAACAATAACAATAAGTGTGCTACACTAGTATTATAGGGACCTAACATGCCCCTCTCCTTTAAAAAAGTGTTGTCGTCAACACTTGAGTAGTTATGAATTCTTTTGTATCAAATTCCCTTCCTCCCATGTGGAATCTTCAACAATTAAGTTCTTCCACTTAATGATATACTCTAAAATTAATCGATTCTGTCACTATTTGGTTCTTGTTTCTATGACTACTTCAAGTTCAAATATGAATTTTCCTTCTTCAACAATTTTTTAAGGTACTGTTTGAAGTGGGAGCTTGTCATATATACCTTTATTTAAGCATGAAACATGGAAAAATAGGTGTACTTTGGATGATGCATGTAACTCCAATTTGTATGCCATAGTACCAATATTTTGCAACACATTCTAAGGACCATAGTACTTGGGTGATAATTTATTATCCTTCTTAGCTTGCTTGAGGGATATTTGTTTGTATGGTGATAGCCGTAAAAATAACTAGTTTCCTACATCAAAACTTCTTTCATTGTGGTTTTGATCTTCTTGTTGTTTCATTCAATTTTTCTCTAGAGTGAGGTTATCCTTTAAGAGTCATAGAACTCATTTTTTATGTTCGATGTAATCTTCCACTACTTGAACCTTAAAATTTTCTCTTAAAGATGATGTGATGGATCGTGTGTGGAGCGATAAAAAGGGTCTTTTTAACACCTAATTACCTCACATTAATTGTCAACCCAGGGACGACTTTTTATTTCAAGAGTGTGCTCAATCTGAGGCGGCTATTTACTCAAGAGTAATGTTTAGTAGTACAGCGTTCAGAGAACACAAGAGTAAATGGATTCTAAACTATGACTAAATTGCTTCAAAAGGATAAAATCACACAAGGCAGCTTATCAGTCAAGGGTGCGGAAGCGATAACCCATCCCTCTAGAAACTGACGGAAAGGAAATTAGAGCATGGACCATAGGTCTGGGAGCTAGGCAGCGACTGTTGAGGCTCACTACAGCCTTAGACCTTCTCTCACACCAAAGCAGCAAATGCAAGTAAATGGAACAGAAGAAAGTAAAATAGAACAACAAATAGGAAATGGAACAGCAAGTCTAAAATGGAACGGCAGTAAATGGAACAACAATCAAAAGAACTAAGTCTCGCGAGTCAGAACCAAACTTTCTCTATTAAACCAAACTCACACTCTGCGATGAAATAACAATCTTCTTTCTTAAGGAAAATTGGATGGAATGTACTTTATGGAACAACACTCATTGATGAATTATGGAACAATAGTAATCAATCATATATGCACACTTCACACTAATATAGTAATATGATATGGTAATCCAATTATTAGTCTTAGTTATAAATAATACGATTATCTTTTAGAATGGACCAGCAATGTTCATAGATTCAATAATCGCAAGGAAATATAATTTCTAAGATGAAAATAATACTAATGGTAAAATGTTACAACACATGTACTCCATAATTGAATAGCAATGGTATCCTGTAAAAACCATTTATATCAGCACTTAAAGAAACAGCAATGCATTGCAAAATCGATATGATATTTCTGTCTCAGGAAATGAGATTACGTGACAGAGCTGTGATGTAAAATAATATACCAGATTACCAAATAAAATGGATAAGAAAACCACGCATAAAACAAAAGAATATAATATACAGTAGCAGCAGCAGCGTACTCCACCAGAGGCTAGGCCCTTAGCCTCCAACGGATGCTGCTGGGTTACTTCAGAGGAACAGAATGAACAACAATGCCCAAATCATGTATTAATCATTAAATGGTGAAATCATTACAATAGTTGAAGCTTTGAGGCTTACAGCATAAAACAATCCTTTCTTCCTCCTATCCTATCATGAATCCTTGCTTCTGAATCTCCAATTCAAATCATCAATTCTCCATCATTTGAATCCCCAAAGTCATCCTGAAGTCATCCCCATCTCTGATCTATGTTTTCATTTAAATAGAGAGATCAGAGAGAAGTTACAATAAAGATAAGTACAACATGATTTATTTTACAAAATTGGATTGATTCTAACCAGTTGATCAACAAGAAAATATATTTCCTTTCATCTCTCAACAAAAGCAAGACGAATTTGGCTTTGCAGCTGAGATTTGGAGGACGGCCGCAGCAACAAATCTGAGAAAATAGTGCTCAAAGAACCCTGTGTTTCTCTTAGTACAAGCTGAATTTGGGCAAACTGTTCTTCATTGAAATTAATTGGGTCCGTTCTGGAAAAAACTCATGTTCCAGATTTTCCAGATTCTTCTCCATTTGTTCAGAATCTCAACCGCAAAACTGTCACTCCTTATTCTAGCGAATTTCTGAGTTGGCGCTTTTAAAAATCAAATCTTCAATCTGAAAATTATCTTGGAGGCTAAAAATGGTGAATAATGTTATAACCAACTTATTAGAACTATCATTGATAAAATAATTCATAATCATCAATTTATTAGAAATAAAGGAGAATAAATAATATTCATTCATAAGAGCATCAATAATTATAAAATGGATTTAAATATATATTATAAACAAATGATATTAGAGATAGTGGAATGGGGGATAAGTGTTCAAAGTGATAATAATTATTGGCATATTAACGGCCCAACAACCCTACACCAATATGTTGCACTGTCCTATGCAACGAAAATGTAATATATTGCATGTCTTCATGCAACCCAAAGACAAAAACCCATGTGTTAACCAAGCAATAAAAAAATATGTTCATCTCAGCTCATGAAATGGATAGAACAAATGAATTCTTCCTCAATTAATGAATATTCAATTTTAGGAATCTTGATGAAGGCATAACAATTAAGTTGCAGCAAAATATATTATAAATAACAACAACCTTCATTAACCATTTCCCAAAAACTACAAACCAGATTTTGTTGAAATGTTGCAAATAGATTTGTAATATATGAATTCCTCTATGATCCAAAAATCGGGTTGTTTTGATGCACGGATCATGAGATATAAACAAAATGGTTGTAGGTGAGAGTGCATGATTTCCGAAATTTTTATGAACCAATTTATCTTGAATTTATCTAGGTATGTGTATTTTAATAATATGTCTGTGTTTCCTAGAGATCACAAGAATGGAGTTCATAGTTGTAAAAATATTACTGAAATTGTATTACTGGAATTGTATGCCTTAAATGAGAAAGAAAATAGAAAACATCCATCATGCGTAGCAATTCCTCCCCCTCTTTGAAAAATTAGCATGCCCTCATGCGATGCTAGAAAACAAATAGAGGTGGTTGCTACTAGCGGTTGATTTCTATGCTTGGTGTAAAACAACATGGAATAAGGGAGGTTTTGAGAATGAATAAGAATATAAATGGATGATAAAGGATATGAATGACATGGTCATAAAAAAGAAATGAATGAAAGAGACACTCCCCCAAACCGAGAGATGATATGCCACTGAAAAATGGGAAGTGGTAAAAACTATGAAATGAAGGATGATAAATAATGCTCAAAATGGATTTTCATGAAATTCTCCTAAATTCGTAATAAATCAGAAAATTATGCTATTTTACCTCAAGTTTTACCTCCAAAAGTAAAATGTGGAATGACATATATGTATTGACAGTTTTTGAAGCTGATGTAGGCAAAGTTGGTGCTGAAAGTGATGCAAAAGGTGGAATCCAGGTAAGCACATAATGTCTGAAAAATTGTTCATGTTCGCAAGTTGCTCGAGCCGCTTCTGTTAGTTGCAATAGTGTGGTCATGCTATAAATAGAATTTTCCCTGCATACTTGTTTTTCTCCTGTAAACAAATCACTATTTTGCATACAATGTTCTTGAATCCATAGTGTGAGCTTTGAATAGCAACAGATAAGATGCATGCAAAATTTCAATTAGAAAAACATATGTATACATGCAATACTAATATGTTGTCAAATCAACAAGGTACGACAAAGTGCAGTAATCATATCGCATGCAATCCCATAATGCATATATTTCCCCCTCCAATTGGAAAAGGGATCCCATGACCATAAAGCATATGAAAGGTGTTGTGCTGACGGCAAGGCAATGGAATGAACAATATATCAGTGAATGAAGCAAAGTACACTTATCAATGATAGGACGGTGAAAGTTATGGTTATATTGAGAGAAAAGTGTGTAAAGATAGTTATGAATAAGAGATATGACGCTTTGGATTGATGATAGTTTATGCAAAACGAAAAAGGACAACAATATGCTAAAAAGATGCTTTGCTGACGGTATTCTAACTGAAAATGATGTGATTGATCATAAAACAATTTCTCATGCATAAAGGTTCAAAACAGGGAGAAAGTTAAGGAAATAACTTCTCTGATAAAAAGAAAAAAATAAGAAAAGGGTATTATAATAATAATTGACGATAAGATATAACTTCAATACCATCAGCAGAGCCGCTGCTGCCAGCAGGCGTCCATAGCCTCGACAGGGTTTCTTTTTAACCCATATGAGCCAGAATCCTCAATTTATAACTAGAGAGTTTCAGTGTTGTTCTACAGAAGAGATCAGTGTGCTGATGTGGTAACCAGATAACCACACTGCCATTCACTAGGATGTAGCAAAAGTGATCAGGCCAGCTCGTGATGAGACCTCCTGTTCCAAGGATAATTTGGCTATCCAATGGATCATAACCCTGATGTGGTGGCCATAATGGGAATGTCACTTTGTTACAACCTTATGAACATGGTAGGCTAGCTCGTAATGAGACCCCCTATCCTCTATCTGCGAACAAAATTTTGTTATTATTACATATTTTTATGATAAAAAGAGGGAAGCTCAATACTCCTTAAGAGTAGGGATGGTGGAAGAAGTTGAACATGTCAATAGAAAAAAAATATACCCATAATCTCATTTATTATAGACAGAGAAGATTATAACCAGGAAGGGTGGAACCAGCGTGGTATTAAGATGATCAATCAATATCATATTCGACAGAAAACAATGCAGTTAAGTAGTATATAAATAATTGTGTCCTTTTTAAAAAAAATCTATCATCAAGGAACTGTCCTGTTAAAGATCATAACTTGAATGATAATAACTTGCTTCAAAAGAATCCATAATTCTTGTCCTCATAAAAGTAGTGTACTTCATGCCATGAAAGAGAATCAGGAAAATGTGGTTGAGATGAACTAGGAATAATCCCACAAGAGAAAGGAAGGGTTGATCTTAAAAATAATCCCAAAGTGTTGTTTTTTTTAAGGAACGGCAAAAACACTCAAAAAGAAAGTGGTGCTCTGTGTAAAGAAAATGCATACCAAAAAAGCAAAAATAGACACAAAAAGCGTGAAAATGCAAATGTCGTTCCTTTGGAAAAAAGAACAGCAAAAACTAAAAGTGTCGTTCCTTTAGAAAAGGAACAAAAAATGCAAGTCTCTTTCCTTTGGAAAACAAACAACAAAAATCAAAAGTGTCGTTCCTTTGGAAAAGAAACAACAAAAATGAAAAGTGTCAACGTGCTATTCTTTTCGAAAAGGAACGGCAAAACGTGAAAGTGCAGAAGTGTTGTTTCATTTGGAAAGGAACAGCGAAACGTGAAAGTGCAGAAATTTTGTTCCATTTCGAAAAGGAACAGCAAAACGTGAAAATGCAGAAGTGTTGTTCCATTTCGAAAAGGAACAGCAAATCGTGAAAGTGCAGAAGTGTTGTTCCATTTCGAAAAGGAACAGCAAATGGTGAAAGTGCAGAAGTGTTGTTCCACTTCGAAAAGAAACAGCAAAACGTGAAAGTGCATAAGTGTTGTTCCATTTCGAAAAGGAACAAAAAATTGTGAAAGTGCAGAAGTGTTGTTCCATTTCGAAAAGGAACAACAAAACATGAAAGTGTAGAAGTGTTGCTCCATTCCGAAAACGAACAACAGCTATTCCATTTCAGAAAGGAACAGCAAAATGAACCATGGAAAAGGAACAACAAAATGAATAGTTGACCCAAAAAGTGTTATTCCTTTGAGAAATGAATAGTAAAACGAAAAATTATGTCCCTTTGAAAAACGAACAGCAGGAACGACAAAAATGCACACAAATGCTGTCCCTTCAGAAAAGGAACAACAAAATGCACAATCATAAAATGCAAGCACGCAAAGAATGAATTAGTTGTTCACTGCATTGATGCTGAGGATGAGTTACACTTTAAATGAAGCAACACCTGAAACACAAAATATAAGAGAAATTAGAAAAGAAACAACAAAAAACAGTATGTAAATAAATAAATTAAGTTACAACAACTATGATGTTATAAAAAAATGATCTATTCGAAAAATGTTTTGGCAGCAAAGACATGACATGAATCTTCAAATGGAAATCAATTCTTCATTTCTTCTATTATGAATCTGTTGGGTAATGAGTTGGATGAAATTACTTTGTTTCATTTAAAATTTCTGTCAAAATCACTCGTCCATAAATTGACCTTCTTTTTCTACCAGGACCTGCAAAAAACGAGTATCTACCTGCAATAAAACATTAAATCATGGAGAAAGAGAGGTGCGCGGGCTCCCTTAATCCAAAAATTATGCATAAAAACTAACAAGTAGTTACTTTGTAGAACAAATCCACGGAGAAAATAACAAAGTAAAATTTATTTGTCACCTGCGGGAGAGCAGTGGTCGACCATACTAACCAGCAGTATTTTAATCACAACTTCTTTATTTTGCGTCCAAATTGAGTAATTCCAAAGCCAGATGAAAGCTAATTCAAGGGTTTATTTGCAATAGAAATAGGTTTTAAAAATTCAATGATATGATATGTCAATTTTAGTTAGAACAACCTGTATAATAAAGTCGTTTTTGATTACCCGGCTTAGACCAATAATTGATATTTCAAGCATAAATTTTTTGTTTGATGTCGAATTCGAATGATTCAAATTGGAAATGAAATTATATTAATTTATTTATTTCCAATAGAAACAGGTTTTTAAGAGAAAAAGAATTGATAGGTTAAATACTGTAAGGAACAACCGGAAATACATAGTTTTAAGGGTGCCGATTTATGATAGACAATCAGTATTTTGATCATAACTTCCCCATACGATATCGAATATGAGTGATTCCAATTTTATTTTAAACTAGGTTAATAGTGGAATCTACCATAGAAACATGTTTTAAAAATTCATTCATTTAGGCTTCCAAAAACTGACTATCCCAACTCTATTCCTGAGCTGCCCGCTAGACATCCGGTCAATGTTTTGGTTCTAAATTTTTCGTTTCAAATCCAAATTGAGTGATTCAAATTGAGTTGGAAAGTAGACATAAAGGGCTACTTAGGATAGAAACAGGTTTTAAAAATTCATTCATTTAGGCTTCCAAAAACTGACTGTCCCAACTCTGTTCCTGAGATGCCCGCTAGACATTCGGTCAATGTTTTGATTCTAACTTTTTCGTTTCAAATCCAAATTGAGTGATTCAAATTGAGTTGGAAATTAGAAATCAAGGGATACTTAGGATAGAAACAATTTTTAAAAATATTCACTTTTGGTCCCTCAAAACATGACTGTCGCGACTATTTTTCCAGAAATTCCATCAAGCCCGCAAGCGAAAAAAATGATATTCAAGCATTTTTTCATATTGATGATAAAAATGAATATAAGTGTTTGTAGAATTGTTATTTCTATTATAAATCATATACATACACAAATAAATTAAAAAATTATCACCAATGTTGATTTGCATAGCATGTTGCAACAAAAACAACTAGTTTTATATAAAAACAAAACAAAATGCATTTATTTATTCTCTTATTTATTTTATTTTCTACATTAACCTATTTTGATTTGAAAAATGAATATGACTATGACTATGTATATGAGTACTTCCAGTGAAGCCATTTTCGAAGTAAGGCTTCACGTATGCACATACCCAAATTTGAAAAATGCATATTAATGGATATTAGGGTATGAGAAGCCAACTTCCCTTCAAAAAATGGTATCAAAAATTGTTGAAGCATAGAGTAATGTTGCAAACAAATGATGAAGTGAAACCAATCTTCAATATATCCTTTACTTTCTTGATTTCGCATAGCCATCATATCATGAAGTTCTTGAGCTTTTAAAATAACTTGTTGACGCATAGTAAAAGAAACCTCATTTTCTTCCATAGCTTCTACAATTTTTGCATTTGAAACATTTTGAATCTCATTGTAGGTTTTCTCTAATAACACATGTGAGATAGAATGGGTGGGAACGATGGGTAAATTTGGCAGTTCAACATTGTAAGTATGTTGTACTGGTTTATTATGGTGAGGGTGTGGAATTAGTTGAGCAGGAAAATGTGTAAGGAATGGAGCATTTAGATGATATGGTTGATTCGGTTGTGTGAATGGTTTTGATGGGCAAGCAAGATATTGCGGAAGAGCTGGTGGAGAATATGGAGAATATGCTTGTGCTACAAGATGAGGGAGAGTAGTCATGCGATCATAAGGTGAACCAGGCCAAACTTGTAGACAAAATTGTTGGTTGTTATATTGAGATTGACATGGCTGCCCTAACACATTAGTATTCCATAATGGATTATGCAAGTAAGAAAGTGGAGAGGAAGTGTTTTGAACCATACCTGTAGGCCATGATTTCCATGGTTTTGACTTTGTTGTAGCTTTCTCACCTCTTTGATATGCTACTTCCATCGTAGATAAGGAAGAGTGAGTATCTATGGTATGCTCCTTTCGGTCATGAGTGAAAAACACTTCATCAATTTCTTCATTTTTATGAACCTACAAAACATCCAATTTTTCATTTAGAGAGCTAATAAAATCAACTTTAAAATTTTCAAGTAAAACATTGATTTCAGCTCTTATGTCTCCTATTCTTGTAGCAGATTTGGAAAAGAAGGAACAAACATCTCTAGGATTCTTACCAGCCTTGGAGATTCCTCTTGAATACCTTATGCACAAATCACAAACATCATCATATGATAATTGAAAAACATCACCTTTTCCTATCAGATTTAAGAGTTCTAAAAATTCATCTTTGATCCCTTTAAGAATGAGTGTTTTTAAGATCTCTTTTTGCAAATGCTTATGCTTTGATTTTTGAAGGTTGTAATGAATACGATCTACATAGTCCTCCAAGCTTTCATTTTCCCCTTGTATCATATAGGAAATATCTTCATTGGATTTGCAATAGTCTTGGTACTTCTTCAAGAATATGTTCTTCATGTCCTCCCATGATTGGATGCAATTCCCACCTAGGCTCATGAACCATCGGAGAGCTACTCCTTTTAGAGTAAGAGGAAACACTTTCCATCTTTGATCATTAGTGTAATAATCATATCCTCTACAAAGTATTTCAAACTCAAACAAAAATGTATGTGGATCTTCATTTGCTAAACCATGAAAAATTGGTAAAGATGGGGGAATTATGTGCATTTGTGTCACTCCTCCTAGATCTTTGATAGGAAATTCAAAAGTAGAAATGTGAGCCATTTCTTACCATAATAGAAGATGTTCTTCATGTGTTTCCCGAGGCTCCTTCTTCAAATGTTCCTGTCAATCGATTAGTGAAATGGGTGGTGCTTAAATCACCACTTGCGTGAGACCATGTGATTCATTTTTTTAAAAAATTTCTATCTTTTTCCTAATCATTCACACAAAAATTCAAACATCTATTTCTACCCTAGGTTCTTTAACAGTCCTGCTGGAAAGTGGATGGGGGAGCAGGGCTTTTACATGCTCCATATGTAGGTTCTTACCTTCCGTTTTTAAGATCCAACTCTTCCCTAGCAGGCATTCATCAGATTCACACTACTCTTTAGAAATGGCTACACTCTCCCCGGCAACGGCGCCAAAATGTGGAGCGATAAAAAGGGTCAACCCAGGGACGACTTTTTATTTCAAAAGTGTACTCAGTCTGAGGCGGCTATTTACTCAAGAGTAATGTTTAGTAGTACAACATTCAGAGAACACAAGAGTAAACGTATGCTAAGCTATGACTAAATTGCTTCAAAAGGATAAAATCACACAAGGCAACTTATCAGTCAAGGGTGCGGAAGCGATAACCCATCCCTCTAGAAACTGATGGAAAGAAAATTAGAGCATGGACCATAGGTCTGGGAGCTAGGCAGCGACTGATGAGGCTCACTACAGCCTTAGACCTTCTCTCACACCAAAGCAGTAAATACAAGTAAATGGAACGACAGAAAGTAAAATAGAATAGCAAATAGGAAATGGAACAGCAAGTCTAAAATGGAACGGCCATAAATGGAACAGCAAACTAGAATTAAAGGAATCTGAACAGCAAACTTTAATTAATGGAAATGAACAACAGCAAAGCCAAATTAATAGCAATCTTTACTCTAAGGATAAATCGAACATCACAAGGAAATAGAACAGCATTGGTTAATGATGGAATATGAAACAATGCTGGAAATTCAAACATAAATACACACGGCACACCTTAATAGTAATCTGATCTTGGTAATCCACTTGTCAGTCTTAGTTATAAATAATACGATTGTCTTTTAGAATGGAGCAGCAACGTTCATAGATTCAACAATCGCAAGGAAATATAATTTCTAAGATGAAAATAATACCAATGGTCAAATGTTACAACACAGACACTCCATAATTGAATAGCAATGGTATCCTGTAAAAACCATTTATATCAGCACTTAAAGAAATAGCAATGCGTTGCAAAATCGATATGATATTTCTGTCTCAGAAAATGAGATTACGTGACAGAGCTGTGATGTAAAATAATATAACATACCAGATTACCAAATAAAATGGATAAGAAAACCACGCATAAAACGAA
>APFE031410490.1:0-10572 GCA_000404065.3 Pinus taeda | reverse complement strand
ATTTCAAACTTCTTAGGGTTTAGATGTCACGAGGGACTTGTGCATAGGTCTCAAACTTGTCACCTACTCAGTATAACATTATGACAATGATCAATTCTTATTCTATAACACTATTTTGCAAACAATATACTTCGCTCTTTATTTGTTTCAGAAGGTTATACTTAGGCTCCAATTGTACTACATCCAATCTTTGCATATAGCCTTTAGATCTAGGAGAAGATTATGTCAGAAAAAAGGGTTGCAAACATTTATTTTTGTTGGATTGCTTCAGATGAAATCTTGGGCCCCATATTAGAATTAACACGAGCTGCATATGATTAATAAAACGAGTTCATGAAACAAATAGCCAACACATATGAATTATAAAAGAGTTTTATTCCACGCCACTGCTTGTTATGCCGACGTATTGTAACATTATGCTGATTTGTACCACATTGATATCATCAGATGGAGATAGGTTTATGCATATATAGTCGAGTCAATGAAATACGTTGACAACCCTAACATCAATTGTAATACTTCCAGACTTTACAAATCCACTGCACATCGGTTGAATGATGAGATTATAATAGTCGTAATCTTTGCTAGTCATGGGCCAACGTTTTTACTCATCCAAACATTCACAGAATGACAGTTTGTCACATGTTTTTTCGAAAGAGCCCCAAATAGTCTTGAGGAGAATGCGAGCCACAAAAAATTCTTATGCGAAGAACTTCAACCATAAAGGTAGTTTATAAAGTTATATTTAGTCTCAATCTTCGCATTCATGTAATGTTCTTCATAAACTTCGCATGGTTTCCACATAAAAGAAGGTGCCATAGGTTCACAACTTTCCATAGAGAATGAGAGCCTTAGGTTCTCAAATTTTTATAGAAGATAGGTGTCTTAGTTCCGCAGTCAAATAGGGGACTTCGACTTCTACTTGACCTTCCAGATCAATAACCTAAGCGAGGGCAAAATTAGAGATATGATGCCATAGGGAGCTCACATGAACCACCACAAAAATCGACCCACAAAGCAACCCTCTAAAATTACCTTGCTACTTCTTGAGACAAATCGGCCTTAATTTGGCCTTGTATCCTAGCTTCAACTCGACCCTCTTCTTAGCACTATGTTTTTTACCTTCGACCACGTCACATATTCATCATAGGACGCATGCCACGAATAGACCTTAGTCAACACGACCATCTGGATCCCAAGACAAGAAAGCAAACACGAATCGACTTTCCAGGTCTTTTAATACTGCTCTTTAGTTGACCTCTATTACGATGCCGATTTTTCTAGGGTTCATAGAAACTACAAACGATTTCCTTCAACAGATAACTACTTCAAATGATGTATTAGCATCAATTTTATATAACATCCAATATCATTAAGCAATTATACAAAAGAAATTTTTAACCATTAAATATGAAAGAGTAGTAAAAATAACTGAGGCAATGAGACAAGAGATACGAAAAATTACACTTGAGGCCAATGCAAAACCCACAAGGGGAAAACCCAAAAATATTTCCTTGTGAGAGAGATAGTTCAATGTTCATCAATAAATCTTGAAATAGGATATCAAGATAACATCTAACTAGTAACAAGAGCTACCAAGCCTCTCCTCCTCCTTCCTCTTGAAATTCGGCCTCCTCATACTCCTTTCTTCATTGGAACAAAGATAAAAACAAGAGCTTATTTGATCTTTGCTCATATCTCTCTTCTCCGTAGACTATTGTCCCTCCTTGATTTCCACCTTTCTCGATGAAAGCTTTTCTCTTGGTCTTCTTCATCTTGCTGACCATTGCCAAGGTTTCATTTGCTTCTCCTTTTCCTTGCTTGTTGGTCCTAAACTCTTTACAAGTCTCCTCTTGGATACACTCATCCCAAAGTCTCTCCCACTTGGGAATTTGTTCACGGGCACAAATGCCCATAATGAATGGTTTCCAAGCCTTAATGAAACCATTTAGAGCAAAGTTTGGACAGAACAAAAACATAACCGAAATTGTCTATTCATAAAAAAAAGCATCCAACTGGCAGAAGGGCGACACCTCGTTGCCAAGTGTCGATTCTAGAGATTGTCTGGGGCAGGGTCTTCCTCAATCAGAGACGCGTACTGGTACCAATCCTCCTCCTTAGCTGACATGTAGCTTCCCCGAGCTGAATGGGCGCTCGCGAAGCTGCTCGCAATTGCATGCGGTCCTGACGTGTCTCCCGGTCTGCTTCTTGAAGCCTGCGTGTCGCCAATTCTGCCCTCAGGAGCCTACTAACTGCCAACCATCTCTTTGCCTTGCAGGTTGGCAACATCTTCGTCGAGCTGTTGTTTGCTTGGGTTGTGATTGCTTCTGTTTCTCTGTGCGTCCCTTTATTGCTCACCATTGTTCTCTGGCGAAGCAACCGGCGGGTCGATTTCCTTAGAGAAAGTGATGGTGACATTGGTGGTGATAACGGGTCGATGCAGGGTGCTATGGAATCGGAATTGCGTTGTGTGGGGAGCTGTGTGAGGGGGAAGGGGAAAATTGGCTGTATGGACAGCGGCATCCCTCCTTCCTGTACCTTGGAGTTGAGCTCGTCCCCTGCCACTACGGGTATCAGGATAGCGGCCAGAGAAGGAGCCATAAGGATTTGGGATGTCAGTAGAAGCAGAGAGGGAGACCGAGTCTGCGCTAGGAGGAGGACATGATATGTACCATTACCTTGATGTGATGATTTCATATTATTTTTGAATTTATGGACATGATGATTTGTTTCTTTGCCATATTTCATATATTCACATTATTATTTGTTTTATACCATAACATTAAAGTTTTTGATTCATTTTCATTATCAATATTCATGTTATGTACCATTACCATGATGTGATGATTTCATATTATTTTTGTATATAGGGACATGATGATTTGTTTCTTTGCCATATTGCATATCTAGTTATGTATATGCGTAATAACAAAATAATGTACATGTGTTGGGCAAGTTATATTCTCTATTAGCTTGCGATAATTGTTATGTTTTGGTTATGAAATAATGTCGATATAATACTTGTGATGACATGCTCTGATACATGTTATAACTAATATCTTGTTATTATGGAGCACACTTTCAATGAAAGATTTGATGGGACCCCATATCCATGAAAAGAAGTTCCCCTCGTCAAGAAAATCTTCTCCCTTGGGGACAACTCAACAACATCATATTAAACTATACAAAATTGAGTGGATCAACTCATCTATGTCAACATATTTGAGAAAATAGGAAGTTAACTAATTGGGAGGGTGACCACTGACTAGGAGGGGAACAAGTGAAGTAACTTAGGGCGGGGTGGTGGTGGGTGTGAGTAATTGAGATGGAGAGAGCAAGTTGGTGAATATATAATAATTATGGTGAGTACAATTGATTACATCAAAGATCATGAGCTTTTTATAAATAGTAACAAAGACCCCTAGTGAAATAGTAAACCAACAAGTGAATAACGGTAGTGAACCACACCATGAAGCCAAGTAAATGGAAGTTCAACTATAAGTGGTGTGAACATATGCATGATTGTTTGTAACATTCATATATATTTTGTGAATTAATGCAACAATATGCTAGTGCAAAGGAAGCATTTCTTGTGATAGCTACAATTGTAAAGCGCAACAAAGAGGCCATTTTCAATGTTTATATTACTGAATTTTATCCCACTAAATTCTCTATCTTCATATATTACTGAGTTTTATCCCATTGAATTCTCTGTCTACAGAGCCTCAAAAATTTGGTCTTTTGAGAATGTCAAAAAGCGACACTGTCAATATGGCCTTTGATTCCTCGAATAACACCTATTGAGATTGAGATTGCCAATAAAGCGACACCTAACCTCTAGTTTGGGAAGAGGATTCCTCGAATAACACCTAAAGTCACCTTAGAAAGTAGATAGCTAAGAGCTTTAACCACCAACACACATGAGAGCGTTGTGGGCAAGGGGCACCTTTGTAAGATACATTTGATAAGCTGATCTACTTGATTATAAACTCTCTAAATAGGTCGAATGACTTGTACACTCCATGCCTTGAATTGCACACAAATAATCAAGGTAAGGACGAATGACTTGTAAACTCCATGCCTTGAATTGCACCCAAATTCAACTTCCACCATGTAACCTCCTTGGAAGAACATGTGTCTCATTTGAGGCATCCCAACAAAGTAGGAATAATGTCCAAAATGAAGGGCCACTCTACTGGAATGTACATTTTCTCATAATCAACTTTTATAAACAAGATGTCAATTTAGGCAACCTATATGCCTTTTCAAACTATGCTACATCTCCATCAAATGAATCTAGTTTGCTAAAGGCGAATATGCAAGTCCAAAATTTTTATAGGTTGTGTAGGTTGTGTTGAGTATAGTGTTAGGTTGTAAAAATATTTCCAAACTTGTAATCTCTGCTTTGGGATGGAATTAATTGTAGGGAATGAGTTCAATCAATAAGAATTGGAGTCTCTTCCTGACACTACTTCCACTCTATGTTGGTGGGGTGCTAGAGAGAGTGTGCTTTCCAATCACTAGCTCCATAATTCATGTCACTAAAAGTAGCTTCATCGGCTACCTTCATTGAGGAATGACCAAGTGGTAGCCGGTTTCGTTGCACTAAACCTATGATAGATTTTGGGATAAGTGATGTTACGAACTTTGATGAACACATGCCTCAAAGGGAATGTAATCTACTGTAGAGAAAGCCATAACCCATTACTGTAGAGAAAGCCATAACTTCAGCCATAACTTCATTGGTAGGCCAAGGAAAAAGCCATAACTCCAGCCATAACTTCATTGGTAGGCCAGGGAACAAGCCATAACTTCATTCGGAGGCCAAGGAAATCCACCTCTACAAGGTAGCATAGGTGGTCAATTTTTTCAATTGAAAAATGAATGGTTTAGGAAGAAATCTTAGGGATGGGTGCAAATCCACCTCCGTAGGTGGCAAATTGTTTCAATTGAAAAGTGAATGGTTGAAGGGTTGCAAGGTGATTTCGTGCAATATGGGTGACATATGGGTTGAGTGTTGAGTCTTTTAGGAAGAAATCTTAGGATGGGTGCAAAGTTCACATACCTTGAATTAGATTTTGAATTCACATGCTTTGAATTAGATTTTGAATCACTAATTTACAAAGCACCCCTGTAGCGACATTGAGTCCACCCTTGATGGATTACAACTTTGGAACAAATATTTAAGGAACATTCCGCTATAAACATTAATAAATGATATTTTTTATTGTAGGCCATAGATATAATTGTGTAATTATTCAACCAACCAAGGATCACATTCTCTCAAACTCAACACTTGTTAAGGAATATTCCGCTATAAACATTAATAAATGATATTTTTTATTGTAGGCCATAGATATAATTGTGTAATTATTCAACCAACCAAGGATCACATTCTCTCAAACTCAACACTTGCTCTAACAAGAGTTTCAAAGCCAAAATAATTAATGACGTACCTATATTTTGTGCACTTTATGAATTGATAATGTTGTATTTATATTTCTCGAAATTATGCATTTATTTATGTTATATTTCTCTATAATATAAATTGAGTTGTTTTATCTTTGTTATTTTCATGTCCAATTATATTATTTCCAAATTTATGGATGCATGAATGGATTTGGTTTTGGATTTGGATTTGCTAGGAGCAAGGGGATCAACTAATTTTTTTTTACGAGTATTCTAGTCAGTGGTTTAGTGTGGGAGGGCTTTTCATACATTTCATATAGTTGCATGATATATCTTTTGTGTTTCTTCACTTTTAACTCGCTTGAAAAGTTTTGATTACTATTTAGTTTCATTGGGGAGGTCATAATTGGTAAGATATTAATTAAATCTATGATAATTTGTTAAATATTTTTAAATATTTTATTGGCGTATACGTCTTTTAGTGTATTTTAATTTATATATGACAGAATGAAAATTTTAATATGGAAGTTTTAATTTGCATTTGTCCTTTTATAATGCAGGTTAAAAGGAAGGATCAAATATTAAATTATGGAGGGAATGGAACATTTTTATAAGTAAATTTAAGACTTGTTTTCTGATCCATGAGACAAACCTATAATATGATTCCATGTGTATTTGGATTATGATTAAAAATGGCTCGGATTAAAGATGAATTAGTAGGCGGTGATCAATGTACATTTCTTAATCAGACATGGTCTTTGGAATGAGCTTGTTTATTATTGATACTTTTTTTTTATTGACATGCTTTTTTCAGTAAAAAAATGGTATTTGAGACTTACAATATGATTCCATTCTATGTCTATTTATAACATATTTATAACATTAAATTTCCCTTGGATTAAAGATAATATGTAGGTGATTTATTGAAATTCAATTATTGTGATCAATGTACATTTAATCCAATAGGTAGGTGATTTATTGAAATTCAATTATTGTGATCAATGTACATTTAATTCAATAGGTAGGTGATTTATTGAAATTCAATTATTGTGATCAATGTCCATTTATTTACATTCAGTAAGTGTGATCAATATTTATTTAAATAGATATAGATTTTGATTTCCAGTTTTCCAATATGATTCCATCGTATCTCTATTTTTAATATTAAACTTGCTTTGTATATTTTTAATATTAAACTTGTTTTGGATTAAATTTGATTAAAGATAATAGGTGATTTGAAAAAGTGTTTTAATTTTAATATATTAATTTGTGAATTATATTATTAAAAATGATGTTATATTTATTTTATTTAAAATACAATATAATTTAATATTAAAGTTGTTTCGATTAGTGTAATTAAAATCGAATTAGTTTAATTGTTTTGAAGGTTTTTCATGTTTAATATCATTTTTTTTACATAGATAAAAAGCTATTTTATTAAATTGATAGGACTAATTTATTAAAATTTAATTAGTTTAACTGTTTTAAAGGTTTTTTAATATTTATTTATTTGGGTTTGTGGTTGGGATATATTGTTTATTATTTTTTTTTCTTTTTTAAATATATTTATTTATCTAAGTTTATGGTTGGTATATATTTATTTAAATAGATATAGATATAGTATAGATAGGAAGTGTATGATCCCATCTTATCTCTATTTTTAACATTAAACTTGCTTTGTATATTTTTAACATTAAACTTGTTTTGGATTAAATTTGATCAATAGGTCATTTATTGAAATTCAATTATTGTAATCAATGTACATTTATTAACATTAAACGTGCCTGGGATTAAACTTGATTAAAGATAATAGTTGATTTATTAAGTAATTTGAATAAGTGTTTTAATTTTATTATATTAATTTGTGAATTATATTATTAAAAATTATGTTATATTTATTTTATTTAAAATACAATATAATTTAATATTAAATTTGTTTGGATTAGTTTAATTAAAATTGAATTAGTTTAATTGTTTTAAAAGTTTTCCATGTTCAATATCATTTTTTTTACATAGATAAAAAGTTGTTTTATTAAATTGATAAGACTGATTTTATTAAAATTGAATTAGTCAACATTAAACTTGTTTTGGATTAAATTTGATTAATAGGTCATTTATTGAAATTCAATTATTGTAATCAATATACATTTATTAACATTAAACTTGCCTGGGATTAAACTTGATTAAAGATAATAGTTGATTTATTAAGTAATTTGAATAAGTGTTTTAATTTTATTATATTAATTTGTGAATTATATTATTAAAAATTATGTTATATTTATTTTATTTAAAATACAATATAATTTAATATTAAAGTTGTTTGGATTAGTTTAATTAAAATTGAATTAGTTTAATTGTTTTAAAGGTTTTTCATGTTTAATATCATTTTTTTTACATAGATAAAAAGCTATTTTATTAAATTGATAAGACTGATTTTATTAAAATTGAATTAGTTTAATTGTTGTAAAGGTTTTTTATATTTACTTATTTGAGTTTGTGGTTGGTATACATATTGTCCATTAAAATTGTTTTTTAATATGTAATTGATTCTTTTTAATGAATATTTTTAATATTAAATTTTGATAGGTTCGTGGTAGGTGAAAATTGAATGTGTAATAATGAGTATTTTTAATATTAAATTTGGAATATATTTAAATTTCTCATTATTATTTATTTATTTAGGTTTATTTTGAAATTATTTTATTCTTAAAGTTTATAAATATTTATTTATCTAAGTTTATGGTTGGTATACATATTGTCCATTAAAATTGTTTTTTATTCATATTGATTATAATGTTGATTAAAAATAGAATAGCTTCTCTTTGCTTCGAGATCCTAATCATCTCTACTAACAGGGTCAACCACGGGAAGGTTGAAGCTAATTTGCCCCAAAAACTATGCATTGTTGATATGGGTTTTCAACATATCAACATGCCAAAATAATGGAAGCTAATTTGCTCCAAAAACTGTGCTTTGTTGATATGAGTTTTTAACATATCAACCTGCCAAAATAATTTTATTATGTCTTTTTTAATATATTAAATTATTAAGTAATTTTATTATATTTATTTAATATGTTTGATGATTGTGGTTTTTTAATATTGAGTTGGTAAATTTTTTTAAAATAATAATGTTCTTAAATTGGTGTAACATGCAATGGAAAGCGAGTCTTCTTTTTAATATGTTGATTTTGAAAATAATATACATTAATAACATTTAATATTATTTTTATGAAATTTATTAGATTATATTATTATTAATCTAAATTTTTATGTTTGGGTTTTTAATTAAAAATAAATTAAAATAGTGTAATATCAAAATTGAAAATAAAAAAAATAAAGTAAAAAAAAATATGAAGTCTTAAAAAATTTATATAAAAAAGAACCTACAATATACTACTAATAATAACTATATTATATACTTAAAAGGCAACCTCAGATTCACTACAAAATTGGAGAAGGTCATACAACTCCCACATACATGCACAAAGAATTTCAAATATGTAACACAACATACAATTTCAATTAAGAAAAGTTAAAATTAACAAACATTATTCCTAAATAAACAACTATTGCTAAAATCTCACACAATTTCAAGGCACACATCAAAAAGTAAACAATCAATCAAACAAAGGAACAATGCCAAAACAATTTGCACACATTTGTTCAAAATACACATACATAAGCATCAAACAAGTAAACATTTAAGGTACACCTACAATTTCAAATCAATATACAATCCTAAACAAACAACCATTGCTAAAATCTCTCACACAATTTCAAAGCACACATACAAATGCATCAAACAAGTAAACATTCAAGGTACACATACAATTTCAGATCAATATACAATCCCAAACAAACAACCTTTGCTAAAATCTCACACACAATTTTTAAGCACACATACATATACATCAAACAAGTAAACATTTAAGATACACATACAATTTAGATCAATATGCAATCCTAAACAAACAACCATTGCTAAAATCTCACACAAATTTTTATAGCACACATACATATACATCAAACAAGTAAACATTTAAGGTACACATACAATTTAGATCAATATGCAATCCTAAACAAACAACTATTGCTAAAATCTCACACAAATTTTCATAGCACACATACATATACATCAAACAAGTAAACATTTAAGGTACACATACAATTTAGATCAATATACAATCCTAAATAAACAACCATTGCTAAAATCTCACACACAATGTAAGGAACAATGCCAAAACAACTACACAATTTTTCATAACACGCATTCATATACATCAAAGAAGTAAACATTTAAGGTGCACATACAATTTAAGGCACAATGCCAAAACAACTTACACACAAATTTTCAAAGCACACATACATATACACCAAACAAGCAAACATTTAAAGTACAAATCCAATCAATCAAACAAACATTGCTAAAACAACTTACACACAATTTTTCAAAGCACACATACATATACATCAAAGAAGTAAACATTTAAGGTACATAGAGAATTTAGATCAATATACAATCCTAAACAAACAACCATTGGTAACATCTCACACACAATTTAAGGAATAATGCCAAAACAAGTTACACACAATTTTAAATAGCTCACATACATATACATCAAACAAGTAAACATTTAAGGTGCACATACAATTTCAGATCAATAAATTCCTAAACAAACAACCACCGCTAAAATCTCACACACAATTTAAGGAACAATGCCATAACAACTTACACACAATTTTTCAAAGGACACATACATATACACCAAACAAGCAAACATTTAAAGTACAAATCCAATCAATCAAACAAACATTGCTAAAACAACTTACACACAATTTTTAAACCACACATACATGTACATCAAACAAGTAAACATTTAAGGTACACATATAATTTAGATCAATATCCAATCCTAAACAAACAACCATTGCTAAAATATGACACACAATTTAAGGAATAATGCCAAAACAACTTACACACAATTTTAAATAGCACACATACATGTACATCAAACAAGTAAACATTTAAGGTGCACATACAATTTCAGATCAATATACAATCCTAAACAAACAACCATTGCTAAAATTTCACACACAATTTAAGGAACAATGCAAAACAACTTACACACAATTTTTCAAAGCACACATACATCATATACAC
>APFE031410488.1:0-12974 GCA_000404065.3 Pinus taeda | reverse complement strand
GACATCCTTGTGGATTCTTGTGGATTGTAGTGTTGATGGTGTGTTCTCTACATGTTATTGTAAGTTTGTTTATGTATTCTACATCTCTCTTTTTGCTTCTATTTGGACAGATGAAGTGGTAAAGTTTGAATACATGCTTTGACATGCTCAGCTTTTTAGTTTGTTCAAAATTTATGTTTTCTGCTGTTTAGAGAGGATTCAAATGGTTGTTTGCCCTCTTTAGCTCCTTCCCTATCATCCCTGATCATCCATCTCAGATTAAGGCATCAGCGCTCACTCCTACCTTGCCCCAAAGATCCCCCTGCAAAAACTGTGCTCAATCCCCGCACCCTGAATTGCACTCCCTCCAATTGCCACCAAAAAACCAAAAATCTTTAAATCAACCCCCCTTATCAATTTACTAGCCTAATATCTTTGATCCTAATTGGTCAGCTTATCATATTGAAAGATCTACCGAATCTGACCCGAGAGAGCCTTCTCATACCTCGTAGGGCTAGCTACGAGGTGAAATGGTTTGATCTAGCCTTGAGAGTTTGTCTATCTCAGCCTAGGTGAATTCCAAGCGCTAACACAACCTAATCCCTTCACGCAACCATCCTTCTGGTAGTGTAGTTTATAGTCCCACACTCCTTTGCAACTGCCTAGAGTACTAAGACTATCCAGCATCCATATAGTCATTGTGCAAGGGCAGGATCACCCCTGTACAATTTTAACTGACTCCCATTGACCTTTCCTGAAAACAATTCCACATTCATCTTCGTGAGCTGAACTACACCTCTATTTGTAATCTCCTTAATAATATATTTTCCCCAACGAATGCATCTGGAACTTCCTAGGAAATTTTGTGAACTTACTATCATATTCAAATATCAAATCTCCACTCTTAAAGGTGCGATGTTTGATATGGCGATGATGCCATGTCTTTCACCATCCTTCTACATTTGCTAATGAAATCCCGCTAAGAAGCGATCTTCCTCCAGCTCAATGAGCTGCGTGAGCCATTCTTCCATGGTACTGCGATTGACCATGTCTGTGACTACAACAATCCACTAACTAGGCACCATGTACTCCATTGGGATTATAGCTTCTTGTCCATAAACTAGTATGGATGATGTTTGTCTAGTCAATTTTTTGCAGGTAGTTCTATATGCCCAAAGAATAGTCTTTATGTGCACATCCTAATCATTCCGCTTCACATTGAAAATCTTCAATTAAGTCATTCTCCAAATTTTGTTAAATTCTTCTACTGTTCCATTTGCTTGAGGATTATACATCATACTCTTCTGGTGATACATCTAGAACCCTTTGAGAAAAGAAACAATTGTCTCATTTAAGAAGTGCGAACTCCTATCGCTCAATAAGATTTACGGGCAACCAAACCAAGACTAGATGTTTTGAAAAATGAACTTCACAGCTATGGTCGCGCGACAATCCTTCATAGGCTGTGCCTCAGCCCACCTAGTTAAATAGTCAGTCATTGTAATCAAGTATCTGGAACCTATCTTCTTTCCCAATGGCTGAATTGGTCATACAAATTCTATCGCCCACTTATCAAATGCTTGTTGTGACACTTGCGGATTCAAGGGAAATTCAACCCTTTGCGACGACCTCCCCATTCTCTAACATACATCACATGCCCTACAATAAGCTTTAGAATCCTTATGCACAGTCGGCCACCATAGTCTTGCTCGTAAAATCTTCTGCAAAATTGCTCGTCCTACATGATGTCCTCCCGCAACCCCTCCATGTGCTTCAATGGCGATACTTTGTCATTCATACTCTGGGACATACCTTCACAATATTTTATCATAACCTATTTTATATAAGTGTCCTGCGATAACAGAGAAATCTACAACTCTGACCACCAATTATTTATCTTCCTATGTAGTGTACCCTTCTGAAGTGGTACCTGTAGACAAGAGATGGATTATGTCTGCAAAATAGTCATTAGTGATGCACACAACAAAGAGTTGTGCATCAGGTAATCCTTCCTCCAAATTTTTAGGTTCATCACCATTCTCAATCAGCGAGAGGTGATTTGGTCCATCATTCAGTCGCCCTGGCTTCACAATCACTTCAAAGTCATATCCCTCAAAGAGCAGCAACAAACTACAAATATTCCCCCCCAGCACAGCCTTGTTGACTAGGTATTTCAAAGCATAATGGTTTGTGTACATCTTGAAGTGTGCACCCAACATATAGTGTCTAAAATTCTAGAGTGCATATACCATTTCTAATCCTTTGTGCTCTGTGGTTGAATAATTCATTTTTGGCTTTGATAACTTCCTGCTTGCAAATGCTATCAGGTGGTCAATATCACCTTCACCTAGTTGGGTTAGCAAATATCCTAGTGATATGTAGGAAGCATCTACATGCACGTGGAATTCCTTCTTCTATCCAGGGAACACTACGATAGGCACAATGACCATATTTTCCTTTAAGACATCCAAGATTTTCTGGAAATCCTTGTCCCAACAAAACGTTGCATCATCTTTTAGCAATTTTTCCATGGTGGCAATAATTTGTGCATACGCCTTGACGAACTTCCTATAATATCTTGTATGGTCCAAAATCGCAAGTAGTTGTTTGACATTCTTTGGAGGCTCCAAATTGATAATTAGTGCAATTTTGGTAGGGTATACCTGTTGGGTTGTGTAATATTCTTTCCATGACTAGCCCACGTAGTTAACTGGGGGTCACAGGGGGTTTGAGGGGTGTAGGTAACCCCACTCTATGGGGTCTGGGGCAGCGCCATGAAAAATTTTGTTTTTTGGACCCTATATTAGGTTGGGCAAATCTACCTATGGTTTTGTGCAATATTTTTTGCACATGGTTTTGGATGCGATGGTTTTCAATCCATGGTTTTGGATGCAATGCTTTTTGGTCCATGGTATTGGATGCTTTGGCATGTATAAATATGTATTGTAACATTGAAAGGAACATAATGAAAAATCAAGCTGGTAGTCCCAGTTTTGGGATCCAGGGGAAAATCTCTGTGTATATGTGTTTTATGTGTTGTGCTCTCGCATTTTTTATTTTCTGTGTTTTAGAATTCGTATGTAGGTAATTTCTGTACACGGTTAAAACCTACATTTGGTATCAGAGCTATTTTGGCTTCAAGGGACACCTTTGTTACTGAGAGGTTTTGCTCGGGCCTGTGGTAGACCCTGTTCAGTGGGAGATCTGCGGAATTGATTTTGGTGGTGAAAGAGGATGGCGAGAAGTGGAAATATAGAGATCGAGAAATTTAATGGTCAGAGTTTCAAGTTATGGAAACTCAAGATGGAGGATCTACTAGTGGATAAAGATTAGTGGATCACGGTAGATATAGATACTAAACCAACAGGAGTGTTCGATGAAGAATGGAAGAAGTTGGATCGGAAGGTAAAGAACACAATACGATTGTGTGTCTTAGATTTTGCATTGCTGAATGTATCAGGGGAAGCTATGACAAAGGCTTTGTGGGACAAGTTAGGGACTTTGTACTAGTCTAAGTCTCTGGTGAATAAACTTTTCTGATGGAAAAATCTATATAACTTGAGGATGAAAAATGGAGACTCGGTGACAAAACATCTAAACACATTTAATACTGTGGTAAGTCAGTTATTATCTATTGATATTAAAATTTCATATGAATATAAGTGCATCAATTTGTTGTGTTCTCTACCAGATTCATGGGATAATCTGGTTATTGTAATAGGTAGGAATGCAACTGCCTTGCAGTTTGATGAAATAGTCCCATCCTTACTGATGGATGAGATGAGACTGAAAAATATGGAGAGCCAGAATGGTGATGCCTTGTCTGTGTTAGGACAGTCCCAGAACATAAACAAAAATAAGTCATCGAGTGGGAGATCTAAATCTCCAAGAAAACCTATAAAGGTGGTGTGCTGGAAATGTGGAAAGACAGGGCACTACAAAAGGGACTGCAAATCTAAATCTCCTGATAAAGGAAAGGGATTTGATGATGCTCCTTCTGCAGAGGCGAAAACCATCTCAAATGAAGGTGGGGATGTGTACTTGGCTTCTTCAAGTACACATGTAGATCATGAGGCATGGTTGATTGAATCATGTGCATCCTTTCACTTCACTCCCCATCTTCTTAGGGGATGATAGGAAAGCTAGAATCATTGGTCATGGAAAAGTAAAGTTGAAGTTGCAAGGTGGAAGAGTTAGAACATTTCTGGGTGTTCTGCATATTCCTGCATTGGCCATAAATTTGATTTTTTTAATCAAGATGGATGATGCAGGTGTAAAAAAAGTGTTCGAGAAGGATACCTGCAAGATGGTTCGGGGAGCACTGGTATTGATGCGGTGAGTTTAGATTGGAACTCTGTACAAGATGCAAGGTAGCACTGTTTTTGATGCGTTCAACTGTCCTGTGGTTCCTGAAAGTGGAGCAGAAAATCTAGTGGTCTCTAGAGAGAAGACCATGTTGTGGCATCAAAGGCTTGGATATATTAGAGAGAAGGGCCTTCGAATACTTCATGGTAAAGGTATGGTAGAATGTATGAGTAATAGCTCTCTGGATTTTGATTTCTATGAAAATTGTGTATATGGGAAGCAGAATCGGGTGAGTTTCCCCTCTGGTGGTAGGAGGGAGAAACATATATTAGAGCTTGTGCACAGTGATGTGTTTGGACCTGTGAAGGTTCCATCACTAGGTAAGTCTGTGTACTATGTATCATTTATATATGACTTCTCAATGAATACATGGATATATTTCCTTAAGAAGAAATATGAATTCCTTAATAGGTTTAAAGAATTTAAGGCTTTGGTGGAAAACTAGACAGAGAAGAAGATAAAGGTGCTAAGGAAAGATAATGGTGGAGAGTTTTGTAGTAAGGAATTTGAAGAATTCTGTAAGAAGTGTGGTATAGCACGGCAGAAGACTACTCCATATACACCTCAACAAAATGGAGTTACAGAAAGAATGAGCAAGGCGTTGATGGAAAGGGCAAGAAGCATGCTCAGTGGTGCAGAGGCAGTGGAGACTGCATGTTACCTAGTTAATAGATCACCTTCATCAATGTTGGAAGATAAGAATCCACAAGAGGTATGGACTGGTAAGAAACCTTCTCTTTCACATCTGAGGGTATTTGGATGTGATGCATATGTACATGTTCCAAAGGAGAAAAGAACCAAGTTAGATAGTAAATCTGAAAAGTGCATCTTTATTGGGTATAAGGATGGTTTAAAAGGTTATAAGCTTTGGAACCCAGTAACAAGGAAGGTTGTGTACATCCGAGATGTGGTGTTCAGAGAGGTGAAAGATGTTATTAAATATGAAGTCCAACCAAAGTAACCTGAGATGATAGAGTTTGAGCTAAAGGAGGAATCATAAGATGAAGAGCCACAAACTCTGGGTTTGAGAAGATCAGTTTGAGAAAGAAGGCAACCAGAAAGGTATAGTCCATATACTTTATGTTCAAATTTTTCTTTATCTATTACTGACGATGATCCCAAAACTGTGAAGGAAGTAGTAGATTCAGAGGATGGAAAACTTTTGAAAGAGGCCATGGTTGATGAAATGGCATGTTTGCACAAAAATGAGGCTTGGGATCTGGTGGAGTTGCTGGCTGGAAGGAAACCCATTGGCAACAAATGGATGTTCAAGAAGAAGACAAATGCAAAAGGAAAGGTGGAGAAATACAAAGCTCGGTTGGTAGATGTAGTGACCAATCCAAGGTTCTAGATTAGACTAAATTTAATGTCAACCAAGGTAAGTAAAATTAGAGGCACGTGTCTAAATTTTATAGACCTAAAAGGATTTTATATGTCTAAATAAGTGTCTACTGTGACATGCTACAACACTCTTTTACAAGATATTGAAATATGTTTCCTTTCACAATTTAAACACTTATATCATCTAATTTAATTAAATATTCTAAAAAAACAGAGTGTTACTAGTCTGAGTTCTCAATCCTCTTACAAGGATATAATTCACAAAAACTATTTCAATGTAACACACTAAGCATACTAAAAATCAAATTTATGAAAACAGAGTTCATAGAAATATTTTGAAATTCAATGTTCAATTAAAACTTTTACAAGGTCTTATTCAATAATTGTGCAATTGAATTTTCAAGCTACTACTATGAATCATGAAATAACATTCACAAGAACTTCTAATTGAATTGATAAACTCACAAGCAATGAGATGAAATAAAATGCTATTCAGATCTGAAGACTAAATTCTATGAAACAGAAAAGAAAGTGTACCAATCTTCATGTAGGGCCCTTCCACGCTTTGATGGCACACTTAGAAAAAATTTAGATGATAAGAAACGCTAACTCATAAACACCATAATTGATGAAATTTTGCCTTTGATTAAGTTCTGAGAACAGATTACATTCAAAACAGAGTTCTGGAATACGCTTACAGTCTTAAGTTTGTTCTCGTCCTTCCTTTTTTTCCACTAGCATTCCTCCTATTTATTAAAATTTACAACCAAAATTACATTCATTATCACTTCAGATTTTTCTGCTTTTACAACCAAAAAGGTTATTTTCGTTCTTCCTAATCCTAACTGATTTCTAAAACAAATCGAAATCAGTTTAGGTAACTTCAGATTTTTTCTGCTTTTACAACCAAAAAGGCTGGGTTTGACTAGCATTGACCATGTATTTAGGAGCTCCAAATTCGATGCTAAATAGATTTTCCACCACGTATGTACATCCTGGATCACATCCTTATCTTTTGTTTCGATTTTCCAGCCATGCCACATGTCAAAACATAAACCAATTACAGGAAGTCATTACATTTCATAATTTTGTTGAAAAATTCCAATCTTTAACGTAAAAATCCATAAATTAAATTTATTGAAAAATAACAATTATAATTCTTCATTAATCAATTTCAATGGACTATGAGGAGTTTATGGAAGAAAATGATAGATGAATGATGGATTTTTAGAAGAAAAGAATAGCAATAAAATAGTACCAACATCTCCCCTAAACTCAATGATTTATCATGTCCTCATGCTAATCCTAATGTGCTCCCTTTATATTCTGCTTCTGCTTGTGCCTTTGCTGCTTGTAGAAATACATCTACATTCTTCTGAACTTGGGCATTTTTCTGAACTCAGGACTCATGTTTCATATTCTTATATTTTTCTTTGATAACTTTTTTTCTGAGTGTACCATTTTGTCGCCCATTTGCATATTTTAGTTTGATCAATCTTAAGTTCTTTGAATTTCTTCTTCAGTTTCTCATTTTTCTACTGAATCTTCTTTCTTTGAGCTCTCAACATTTCATTTTCCTTCTTTATGATCTTCTCTAACATGTTTGCTTCCATCAATTCCTCTTTTATCTCTTCAATCTGTTTCTCTAACCTTCTATGTTTCTTGTTTGTAGGTGCTGGCTCTTTCCTTTCTCCCTTGTTACTCTCAGTTTTCATTTCTGCTTCCTGTTTTGGCTGTGAATTAGCAGTGCTTTCAATTTCCATTGGTGCATTTGCATTCGGTTCTAGTTGATCATCTTGTGTTTGATTCCTTTTTATTCTCCTTGATCTTCTCTTATAAGTAGTGAAGATTTTATCTTTTTCAATTTTCTTGGCAGTCTCTTGCCTCATCCTTCTTGTCCTTACACTACTGCTGGGTTGAGGAACATTTCTTGACTTACGCTCAGGGATTTCCTCATCAATATCAATCATAAACTCTGTGCTTTCTTGATTTTCTTGTTCATCTTCTCTAATTTTGATTTGATTGTCAATTAAAAATTCTCTCCATGTTTTTCCTCTCCTCTGCAACTCAAATTCAATTAGAATTTTGATCAAACCAAAATGATACAAACTCTTATCTTCATTACCTTTTTGTTTCTGAATGGTCTTCGACATTTTAGTCAAACTTTGTAAGAGAAAATAGGGAAGATTGATAGTGCATTGACCTTTTAAGTGCAACAGAATTTTTATGTGATATAGGTATACTATACTGTAACGTCCTTCGCATGTAACAAATTTTGAATAATGTATACCATCTCATCCCATGGGTGAATTAGCCAGCTTCTAGGAACACCCTTTTTCCAATTGACAGTGGAAACCCTTGACCTAGACATAAACTGATTCCATGATTTTTCTCTAAATTGTTTGGTTTTGAAATACTTTTCCCCTTCTGGACTGATTCCCAATGTTTGTGCTATGGTATCCTCTGAAATTCTAAAAGAGAAATTTCCTATTAAAGCTTTCTCTCCATTGAAGGAAAATGCAAATTGCTTCGTAACCTCTTCATTACTTCCATTGAATTTCTCTAGAAAAGACAATCAATGTTTTTCCCTTAAAATATTGGCACAGTCTTCATGATATTCTGAACTATCAAATTTTTCGGGCTCTGCTCTATTGGTCATTTTAAAAATCTCTGTTCTAACCTTTTTTTATGCTCAAAAATTCAATCATGGTTTTCAACTTGTTACCTCTTTTCCTGCGTTCCACTGAGCTGACCTGGTTAATGTCCTCAATTCTCTGAGTTTGCTTCTTCAATTGCTTGAGCTGACCTAGTTAACGTCCTCAAATTCTGGGCGGAGTAAAAAAAAACTCTGGATAAGCCTCTTTGCTATATTTTCTCCCTTTATAGCACCTACTATCTCGACCCTCTTTAAGAAACTCATAGTCTGAACATTAACTATGTAACTAATTTTATGAACTTAGAGTTTTATAAAATAAAAACTCAACAACCGACCTTCATTTTTCTTGATGTCATAAGATCCAATTGCTATGATAATCACGTAGAGAGTCTTACTATCAGAGGCCGTAAGTTTGTTTGCAGAGTCGGAAGGCGCATTCAAATCATGAATAGAGAGGAACAGTACTGGTTTGCAGAAGCATAATCATGATAACACAATATGCAAATCATGTGATGATAACAGATACATTTCATAAGCAGATTTGGGTCAGAAGATTGTTTTTGTAACTCTAGTAGTCGAAATGAATGAAATCATTTGAGGACAGACGGTTTAACAAATGTCTTTCTATTGAACAGACTTTTGCATTGAGTATCCACTACTTGTTGGTACTTTATTGATAGAGGTCAAATGTTGAGTTTATGAAAAGGTTTGAAGAGCGGTTTATGAAAAGGTTTGAAGAGCGTAGTAGGAATAGAAAATGAAAATAGGCTAAGGTGTGACAGGGGAATGGAAATGATAAGCAGAGTGATAATGAGGTGAGTATTTAGGAATATTACAAAGGTTATGGGTATAAGGATTTTTGAAATTGATAACAAGCAATAATAATCATCATTTTAACACTAAAATAATTTAAGAATTTTAAATGTTAAAAATAAAAATTTCAACAATACATTACACTTGTTGGTTGACAAAATGTTGATTTGGCTTGCACAGGTATGACTGATCTGTTTGTACAGGTATGACTGATCCGTTTGTACAGGTATCACTGATCTTCATTTTCTAAAACAGGTCCCTTTGACATGAAATTGAATATAACAGGTCCCTTTAAAATTTGAAGAACTCTGAAGAACCATGTTTGTGAAGATTCTTTTATCCTTGGTGTTGATGTAGCCTTGATTATAATTCCGATGATAAGAAGCCTTTGAAAGCTTTGTTGAAGTAGCCTGATGTATCTTGAATGCAGTCTTTAACAGGTCCCTCTGATATTGGTGATGTTGACATAGCCTTCTGAACAGGTCCCTCTGATATTGGTAATGTTGACATAGTCTTCTGAACATGTCCCACTACATATTGCTTGAACAGGTCCCTCTGATTAGAACAAAAACAACTCTTTTATTGAAATACTGAATTACTGAAACAAATTCCTTGAAGATTTAAAAATGAGGAGGGAAAAACCATTGTTTCTTCTCCCCTACTAAGTCATTGACTTGTCCTCAAGTCATTACTGAATTGATGAAAAACAATAAACAAGTAGAACAAGGAATTCTTACCAGCCAAATGATTGGTTTTCTAGTAAGAATTCGGGTTTAGAGTGTGCCAGAGTCTGGTTTTCACATCTAAACCATTATTATTATTTTTTTTAATTTTTGTTATTTTGTATTTTTTTTTAATTTTTGTTTTTTGTTGTTGTTGTTGTTTTTTTTTTAAAGCAAAAATGAAATTGAATGAACTAATGGAGAGATATCACAACTGAAGGCTGCAATATCTCAACCTCCCTTTGCTGAGATACAGTTTGAATAAAATTTTCCCTGTTGATGGGCCTATGATAGATTTTCAACCTATGTCCATTGACAATAAAGGTGTTGCCTTCTCCATCAAATGTAGTAAGCTTGATTGAGCCATTTTCATATACTTGAACTATTTCATATGGGCCCATCCAATGTGTTGTAAATTTGGCTTTATGATCTCTGAATTTAGAGTCAAAGAGTAAATCCCAGTCTCCTTCTTTGAACTGTTTCTTTTTAATGTGTGCATCATGCCACTGCTTCCGTTGTTTCTGCATTAGGATTGCTGTCTCCTCTGCTTGCTGCCTCATTTCATCTAACTGGTTCAATTGCATAATTCTCTCTTGTTGTGCTTCATTGAGATCAATTCCTAAATCTGCAACCATATTATAAGTAGGTATTTGAAATTCAATAGGAAGCATTACCTCTTTTCCATACACTAGCTGATATGGTGTAAATCCTGTAGTGTTTTTCCACGTGATTCTGTAAGCCCAGAGTGCATCTTTGAGCTTTTCTTCCCAATTCTTTCTATTAATTGCTACTGTCTTAGTGATAATTCCTTCCAATGTTTTATTTTTAGATTCCACCTGGCCATTGTCCTGTGGATGGTAAGGTGTACTTTTCCTGTGCTTGATTTTATATTTTTCTGTGATGTATTTGACCAGCTTTGAAGTAAACTGAGTACCTTGATCTATCACTATCTCCCTTGGTACTCCATACATTACAAAAATTTCTTCAAAAATGAAGTTTACCACTGTTTGTTCAGTTGCCCAGACCAGTGCTTTTGCTTCAGCCCATTTTGTCACGTAATTAGTACATACTAGGATGTACTTTTTGCCTTTGGAAGTTGGATTGATGGGTCCTACAAAATCTAGAGCCCATTTTTCAAATGGTTCTAAATGTACTTGAGGCGGAAGTGGCATTTCATCTGTAGCTGTTGGTCTGCCCATTCTTTGACAACTATCACAACTTTTCACATACTTCTTGGAATCCTTAAAAATAGATGGCCAATAGTATCCAAGACTGAGAATCTTGAATGCTGTCATTTTTGCTGCAAAATGCCCACCACACGGTTCATCATGAAAAGATTTTAAAATATCAATTATTTCATCATTTCTTACACATCGTCTAATAATCATATCATAACTGGTGTAAAATAAATCTGCATTAACCCATGAATATCTAGCAATTTGTTTGATCAACCTCTTCTTTTCCTTTCGAGTAAAACATGGAGGTGTTTTTCCCGTGGACAAATAATTGGCTAAGTCAGCATACCAAGGATTCACTATTGAAATTGCAAATAAATTTTCATTTGGAAAAGAATCTTCAACCAGAACAACCTCACCTAGATTTTGCAGTCTAGAAAGAAAATCTGCCACCTGATTCTCATTACCTGGTCTATCTAACACTGTGATATTAAATTCCTATAATAATAACAACCATCTGGTAACTCTGCCATTAGTGATTGGTTTATTCATTAAATACTTAATGGAAGAATGGTGAATATGTACAAAAACCTCATAACCAGTTATATAATGTCGGAATTTATTCACAACTTGTATGATGGCAAGCATTTCTTTTTCAGTGACTGTGTAGTTTAATTCTGCAGGTGTTATATTTTTGCTAATGAAATAGATGGCATAATTGAAAGACTCTTCCTTTTGGCCTAATGAGGCACCTACTGCAGTATCAGATGCATCTGTAAAGATGTGAAATGGTAGGTTCCAGTTAGGTCCTTTTAAGACTGGTGTGGTTGATAACTTTTCTTTGAGTGTTTCAAAAGCTTGCTGAAAATTCTCATTCCAGTTGAAAGGTGTATCTTTTGCTAGAAGCTTAAACAAAGGTAAAACTATTTTACTAAAATGTTCAATAAACCTTCTGTAATAGCTTGCATATCCAAGAAAACTTCTTACCTCTTTTTGAGTCTTCGGAATTGGAAAATTGACAATGATCTGGATTTTTGATGGATCAACTTTAATGCCTTGAGAAGAAATATAGTGTCCTAATAATATCCCTTCATTTAACATCATAAAACACTTTTCATTGCTCAGGGATAGATTAGCTTCAATCCATCTCTTCAAAACTTTTTCAAGATTCTCTAATGCATGCTCAAATGAATTACCATATACTGAAAAATCATCCATGTAAACTTCAACACAGTCATGAACTAAATCAGCAAAAATAGCTAATACAACTCTTTGAAATGTAGCTGGAGCATTGCAAAGTCCAAATGGTAAAACATTATAGGCATAAGTGCCCCAGGGACAAGTAAACGTGGTTTTTTCCTAGACCTCTAAGGCTATCCTGATCTGGTTATAGCCACTGAAACCATCAATAAAAGAGAATGATGATTTCCCAGCTAATGTGTCTAGCACTTGGTCAATTAATGGTAGTGGGAAATAATTTTTGAGGGTTGCTTTGTTCAATTGTCTGTAATCAACACAAATCCTCCACTTGCCATTTTTCTTGGGTACTACTACCAATGGGGATACCCACTAACTGTCAGAGATAGGATAAATAAAATTGACTTTCAGTAGTTTTTGTAATTCCTCTCTAACAATATCCTGAAGCATGGGATTCATTCGTCTCTGCAGTTGCCTCACTGGTTTGATATTACTATCCGCATAAATGTGGTGAGTGCATGTTTCAGGGTGAATTCCGTGCATATCGGTGTAGTCCCAAGCAAATTATTTATGGTATTTTCTCAATAATTGGATCAATCTTTCCTCCTGAGATGAGTCTAGGTGAGTGCTAATATTCAAATTTTTTCCTGGACTAATCTCTATGGTCTTGCTCTGTGTGTTTGTGATAGATTGAATGGGAAAAATGTTCTGAAATGTTGTTTGCAA
>APFE031410485.1:0-16537 GCA_000404065.3 Pinus taeda | reverse complement strand
GGTGCAACGTAGGTTAGTCGTGGAAAGAATATAACACAACCCAACATTCTCTGCATGAATGTCCGTGCATTTTAGGTTCGCACCTTTTGTGCGGGAGACTTGCGAACATATCCACACCTTTTCAACGGTTCTCCTATGCAACCTGTCGATGATCACATCTTTTGATCTATGCACCTGCGGAACCAGAAAATAACTTTGTTGCACTATAATTTATCATCTGAGATGAGTGGGTTTCCATCAAGTACAACATATGTATCATAATGCCAACAATCTCCCCCTTTGGACTTGATGGTAACAACAACCAATCACTCTCGCCCTTTAACATCAAGGGCAAAGGGGTGGACTACCATACTCCCCTTGAGTAGCTGCTGAAAACTCTGAACAAGCTCCCCCTTTGTATATGCTCTTTGCTGAAATGTTGTCTACAAAAAGATGTTCTACAAGAAAGAACATGATTCCATACATCATAAGTAACCTTCCTATCATCAAGACTCATACATACATCCATCTCCCATCCAAGTGGGAATACACAAGATAAACAAAAATCATTCATCCTAGGCATAGTGGGGAAACCAAAATAGGCAGTTACATGACCTTGATATGAAAAGAAGTACATGACATAGAGACAAGAACAACTATCATCAGCAGAATCATCCTTCAGACCAACACACATTGATCTACTCCACCAGAAAACTCTTGAGAAATCAAACCAAGGACTTCTAAGATAATGCCAACAATGCATCATTAGAATAATATATGCTCCCCCTGAACCTGTGCCAAATGATCTTTGATAGACCCATTTGACCCACATAGAGCGGCAAATGTACATGTATCCACCTGCGTACAACAGACAAGATTCAATAGCAGGATGATGCATCAACAACCCCCAGCTTATGTCTGAGGCATTCAAATGTCTTCGTGGGCAATGGTTTGGTGAGTATATTAGCAACTTGTTCCTTGGAGGGAACATACTCCAATTTGACCTTTTGTTCTAGCACTTGTTCCCGGAGAAAATGATACTTGATTGGTATGTGCTTGGTCTTTGAATGCATGACTGGGTTCTTTGAAATTCTGATTGCACTTGTATTATCACATAAGATGGAGATAGGTGGAGTGCAAGTGATTTGAAAATCCTGCAAAGTTTTCATCATCCAAAGGAGTTGTGTGCAACAAGATGTAGCAGCCACATGTTTTTCTTCAGCAGTAGATAAAGCAATCGAACTCTGTTTCTTGCTGAACCAAGATACTAATCTGGAACCCATAAAGAATGCACCACCACTAGTTCTTTTTCTATCATCCATGCTTCCAACCCAATCTGCATCTATATAAGCATGAAGAGTGAGATTTGTATCTCTAGGATACCATAGACCATAGTTTTGAGTTCCTTGAAGATACTTGAAAATTTTCTTTACTGCCTGAAGATGAGTTTCCTTTGGATTTGCCTGAAATATTCCAACTATTCCCACTGCATGCATGATGTATGGTCGGGTTCCTGTTAGATAGAGAAGAGTACAAATCATAGATCTATAGGTTGGTTGATGCACTGCTACCGAGTCATCATTTGTGCTGAGGCTGCATCCTGTCACCATCGAGGTACATACAGGTTTCAAATCCTCCATCCCATATTTCTTCAAGATCTGCTTGAGGTACTTGGTTTGAGATAAAAAGATACTGCCTTCATTTTGTTTGATTTGTAAACCAAGAAAATATGTCAACTCTCCAATCAAGGACATTTCAAATTCTTTTTACATCACGAAGGCAAAGTTTTGACTCGTAGCTTCTTCATTGCTGCCAAATATGATATCATCAACATACACAACAAGTATTAGCAATTTGTCATTTTCAATTTTTATATAAAGATTGCTATCTGCTGATCCTTTTGAAAAACCTTGTTGATGAAGCTATTTGTCCAGACGATAGTACCAAGCCCTTGGAGCCTATTTCAGACCATAGAGATCCTTCTTAAGTCTGCATACAAGTTTGGGATCATTTCCAAGAATGAATCCATCTGGTTTCTCAAGGTACACTTCTTCTTCTAAGTCTCCATTCAGAAAGGCATATTTCACATCCATTTGAAATACTTTGAATTTCTGAAAGCTAGAGAGAGCAAGGAACATTTTGATGGCCTCAAGTCTAGCAGCAAGAGAAAAAGTTTCTTCAAAGTCTATTCCTTTTTCTTGAGCATACCCTTTACAAACAAGTCTGGCCTTATTTCTAACAACTTCCCAATTTTCATTCAACTTGTTTTTGAATATCCATTTTGTCCCTATGACATTCTTATCTTTTGGTCTAGGAACCAACTCCCAAGTGTTGTTCTTTTCAATCTGCTCAAGTTCATCATCCATTGCCCTGACCCAGCATTCATCTTTGCATGCCTCTTTTACATTTTGTGGCTCAGTGGAGGAGAGTAATGCAAAATAGCTTGAAGCTTCTGCTATTGTTCTTCTTGTTTGTATACCGGCCTCTTTTTGCCCGAAAATTTGAGATTCTGGACGATTCTTTTGAACGTACCTGGATGGAGTCTTTTCTTCTATCCTTATCTGTTCTTTTGGTGCCTCATAGGTCTCTTCTTCTTCATCATGAATCTAATTTGATGTTGATGGATAGTCCTCTTTATCTTAGAAATCTTTAGATCTTACTTGCCTAGGAGTGTTTTCATCTTCATCAAGCACTACATCAATACTTTCAACAAATTTTCCAAGCCTTTTATTTTAAAACTTGTATGCTTTGCTATGGGGAGAGTAACCAAGAAGAATTCCTTCATCTGCTCTAGGTTCAAACTTGCCAAGATTTTCATCAGTATTTTTGATGTAGCATTTACTCCCAAAGATTTTGAAATATTAAACCGAAGGAGTCTCACCATACCATAGTTCATGAGGAGTCTGAGTGCTATTCACCTGGACATTTGTCTTGTTGAGAATAACAACTACAGCAAATCCAACTTCCACCCAAAAAGTTGCAGGAGTTCTAGACTCATCCAACATAGCACGAGCCATTTGTTGAACTGTTCTATTCATTATTTCCACTACTCCATTTTATTGAGGAGTCCTTGTAGTAGATAATTCTCTTCTTATTCCATGTTCTTTACAAAAATCGAAAAATTCATTTGAGGTAAACTCCCCACCTCTATCAGACCTGAGGCATTTAATTTTGTGATCTGATTCGTTTTTAGCCAAGTCTTTGAAAGATTTGAATTTTTCGAAGGCTTTGTCTTTGTGCTTCATAAGTCCTATCCAACACATCTTGGAAAAGTCGTCAATGAATAATATAAAGTATTCTTCTCCCCGAGGTTACCTTTTCCTAGATGGACCACATACATCAGTATGGACAAGTTCAAGTGGCCTACTAGCTGATCCTTCCTTCTCAGGGAAGTTAGTTCTGGTTTGCTTACCAAACTGACATGATTTGCATATTATATTGGCTGGAATTCTGATGTCTGGAAGACAACGAATTGCCTGGTATTTGCATGCTTTCCTTATTTGAGAGACGCTTAGGTGCCCCAATCTCCGGTGCCATAGCCATTGTTCATCATTCTTGCTTAGATAGCATTGATGCTGTCCTTCTTTGAATATGTATAAATTATTTGGAGTTCTTATGCCTTTGATCATTGTTTCTCCTGTATCAAGATCACGAACACTACATCCATTTGATCGAAATATTACCTCAGTTCCTTGATCGCACATCTGATTGACGCTCAATAGATTATGCTTTAAGCCATCAACATACATAACATTTCTAGCTTTCACCTTTTATTTCAACAGAACAAAACCTTTACCTTTTATGAGCGCAGGGGTGTCATTTCCAAATGAGACCTTCTTCTCCTTTTCTAAGGCACTATATGGCTGAATTTTTTCCGTATCACCCGTCATATGTTTTGAATATCCACTGTCGATGTACCATTGACTTTCCTGCCCTTCCACATATAAGGCTATACCACATCTTTCTAGTTGCATTTCTTTCATTCTCCATGTTTTGACACTTGAGATTTGTTCCTTCTGAGTTGTTTGCCAAAACCTGCTCCTGCATTTAGAATCTTCATGACCGAAGTTGTTACAAATAGAACATTCAATTTCATTTTCAAGGGTAGAAAATTTATTGTAGGTCCTTTTTGTGATTCCAGTCATGCTTCTTCGTTTTTGAGCTTCTCTAGTCATGATTGTCTTATAGGCAACACATTGAGTTGCTTTCTGACCAAAGTTATGACAAGAGAAACATTGGCCATTGAAGAAGCTCTTGTGATTATCATATCTACCAGTCAGATGATTGTAGTCTCTATTGACATCCATTCTTGAGGCAAATTAAGAAGGTTTTACCTGTGGCTGGTTGTAGGTTCTGTTCATCCTTAAAGTAGATTTCCCTCGATTTACCTGGTAGTCTTTGTTCATTCTTGAGGTAAATTGTCCCTGATTTACCTGGTGGGCAGCATTGTGCCTTTGTAGTTGATTGTCAACCTTTTCACTTCTCCTTGTTGCATCAAGATAACTTTTGGAGGTGGAAGGCTTCTGCACTTGAGATGATTCTTCATTATATCCCAGACCCGTCTTGATTAGTGGTGAGCGATGCACCTTGATAATCTCATCTAAAGTTCTAGATCCTTTAGTAAATCTAAGATTAAGAGCTTTTGTTTTCTCAATCTCTTTTCTGAGTCCCACAATTTCCCATTCTAACTTTTCATGATGTTTTTCCTTTTCAACAATTTGGAATTGCAGAGTATCTATGATCATATTCTTTTCTTCTAAGCAAATTTTGAGATTATAAATCTCTTCATAGAGACCTTCTTAATCTATAGCATCCAAGAAATCATCATCTTCAAAAGCCATTAAAAGTCTATAGTTATTACCTTGTTCATCTTCATCACTATTTGAAAGTCCATCACTATCTTCATGAGTGTAATGGCTTTTCTTATTTACATTCTGTTTCTTGTTCCATCTAATAGGTTCCTTACCTTTGTCAAGCTTATCCTTATGAGGACATTTGGTATCATAGTGACTGACTCTTCCACAAGCAAAGCATTTGAAGGGTAACTTACCTCTGAATCTTCCAGCACCCCATTGAAGGTTCTTGACAAAATTTGATTCTTCCTCTTCTTCTGGCATATGCCCTCACTCATAGTAATCTCCTTTGCCTAAATCCTTGAACACGGCTTCTCCTCTGTCTGATGGTCCTCCTTTCCTCATTTCGTAAGCATTTAGAATTCCATGTAGCTGCGACATGGTAATTTTCTGTAGATTCTCCTTTTCTTCTACAGCAGAAACTTTTGATTCAAACTTAGGAGACAAAGATCTTAGAACCTTTTCAACCACAACAACCTAGTTTATTTCTTCACCCAAGTTTTTCATACAATTAACAATCTCATCTATATGTAGGAAATAGTTAGCCACACTTTCATCATTGTACATTCTGAGATTCTCATACTGAATTCTGAGGGTTTGAAGTTTTGGTCATTTTACCTGTTCATCTCCTTCATAGCTCAAAATGATCTTGTCCCATATTTCCTTAGTAGATTTATACTGCATAACCTTGTCAAAATCTGATTGAGATAGACATCCTAATAGAGTATTGTCTGCTTTTGCATTGTTTTCATATTTCTTCTTCTCAGCCAAATTTGTTGGAGTTTCTGATGGAAATGTGTACCCTCTATCTATGATATCCCAGACTTCTGTACCAAGAGATTGAAGATAAGCTGTGACTCTCACCTTCCAATAGACGAAGTTGGTCCCATCAAAAATTGGTGGCCTAATCGATGCTTCTCTCTCGTAGTTGCTCATGATGATAGATTTTCCTTCAAGTGATCAAGCTTCTTCTGAAGGACCCACTCTGATACCAATTGTTGGAAATAATACTGAGGGGGGGGGGGTGAATCGGTATTATCAAACTCTTATCAATTTATATAAATATTTTTAGATCTGACAATTCAAACTTGCATATACCTTCCAGACTTATAATTTAATTTATTCTTCAGATGTTTGTCATTAATCTGTATGTGAGAACCATAGAATAATGAGCAGGAACACAAAATAGATAGTCACACCAAGGAACACAAGATGTAAGGTGGAAAACCAATGTGGGTGAAAACCACCTACTACAATATGTCTCTATCTTCTTTCAATTAGAAACTTCTTCTTACAATGATTTTGTATTGGTGTAGTCTTTTATAGTACACAGGCTGCAACCTGCAGAGAGCTACAACCCTCTCTCGTTTTCTAGCTTCTTCTAGAAGGGAGCTATAACCCCTTAGCTCTTGTACTAGCTCAAATACTAGTATGTAGGTGCTGACCTACAAAAGACTACAACCTTCTCTTTTCTTCCAGGGACCACGTTTCAGAAATTTTCAAACTGGATCCAAAACATCAAATACATGTGCATCACCCAATCTCCTTTATACAAATAACTTCTCAGAATGCAGTAACAAGAAAATAAAACCAGTTACTAGACACCAATTTAAACCCATATCTCTGTAGAAAAAAATAAAAGACAACTAAAATATATTTCAATAAAGGTCCACAACTTCACCGAAGGAAACCTGTGGATATCCGCACTTTTGCCGTGACGAGTCTGCGCAACTCTGCACCTACACTGTCTACTATTCAGCGCACCTCCGCACTTGCGTCTTCTCTAGTTCTGTGCAGCTTCGTACCTACTTCTTATCTGGTGTTGTGCACCTTTGCACCTGCTTCTTCTTTGGTGTTGCGCACCTCCGCACTGCACCATTGCCGCTCCTGCACACCTCTAGATTTAGACAGTTTATCAGTTTTCAAACATACCCCAGACTGTCAAAATCACAGATCCATTCATGCATCAAAGGGATCCCAAATATTCAGTAGATCTGACTTATTATGCTCTAGTTTCTCCATGATTCAGATTCAACTATGTCTCACCAACCGATTATCAGAAATTCAAATCTTGCGCTTCTTAAGATTTTCAACACCTTTGTATTTTGCGAACTGATCTCCTTTCCCTTTCTATAGTCAAGACCTTACTCAAACCATGGATCAAAACCATTGAGAAACAATATTAGGGATACAAAACCTGGGTTCAATATTTTAGATGCCAAAACCATGGACCAAAACCATAGGATCAAAAATGTCGGACTAAATACCATGGACCAAACATAAGATGTGTGTTTTTCTCTGCATGAAAGTCCGTGCATTTTAGGTTCGCACCTTTTGTGTGGGAGACCTACGAACATATTCACACCTTTTCAATGGTTCTCCTGAAAAACCTACCGATGACCGCATATTTTGATCTGTGCACCTATGGAACCAGAAAATAACTTTGCTGCACTATAATTTATCATCTGAGATGAGTGGGTTGTCATCAAGTACAACATATGTATCATAATTGTTGGCATTATGATACATATGTTGTACTTGATGGCAGCCCACTCATCTCATATGATAAACTATAGTGCAGCAAAGTTATTTTCTGGTCCCGCAGGTGCACAGATCAAAAGATGCGGTCATCGGCAAGTTGCGCAGGACAACCGTTGAAAAGGTGTGGATATGTTCGCAGGTCTCTCGCACAAAAGGTGCGAACCTAAAATGCATGGACTTTCATGCCGAGAAAAATGTGCATCTTATTTTTGGTCCATGGTATTTAGTCTGACGTTTTTGATCGTATGGTTTTGGTATGTGGTTTTGGCATCTAAAATATTGAACCCAGGTTTTGGATCCCTAGTATTGTTTGTCAATGGTTTTGATCCATGGTTTGAGTAAGGTCTTGACCATAAAAGGGAAAGGAGATCAGTTGGTAAAATACAAGTGTTGAAAATCTTAAGAAGAGCAAGATCTGAATTTCTGATAATTGATGGGTGAGACATAGTTGAATCTAAATCAAGGAGAAACTAGAGCATTATAAGTCATATCTATTGAAGAGTTGGGATCCCTTTGACGCATGAACGCTTCTGTGATTTCGACAGTCTGGGGTATGTTTGAGAACTGATAAACTGTCTAAATTTGGAGGTGCGTAGGAGCAACAAAGGTGCAGTGTGGAGGTGTGCAGCACTAGAGAAGAAGCATGTGAAAGTGCACAAAACCAGAGAAAAAGCAGGTGCGAAACTGCGCAGTTGAATTGGCAGAGCAGGTGCGGAGGTGCGCTGAATAGTAGACAGTGCAAGTGCGGAGTTGCACAGACTCATCACGGTAGAAGTGCGGATATCCGTAGGTTTGCTTCGGTGAATTTGCGAACCTTTTCTTGAAATATATTTTAGTTGTCTTTTATCTATTTTTGCAGAGATCTGGGTTTAAATTGGTGTCTGGTTACTGGTGTTATTTTATGGTTACTGCATTCTGAGAAGTTATTTGTTTAAAGGAGATTGGGTGATGCACGTGTACTTGATGTTTTGGATCCAATTTAAAAATTTATGAAACGTGGTCCCTGGAAGAAAAGAGAAGGTTGTAGCCTTCTGTAGGTTAGCACCTACGTACTAGTATTTCAGCTAGTACAAGAGCTAAGGGGGTTGTAGCTTCCTTCCAGAAGAAGCTAGAAAACGAGAGAGGGTTGTAGCTCTTTGCTGGTTGCAGCTTGCATACTGGTAAAAGACTACACCAGTACAAAACCATTGTAAGAAGAAGTTTCTAATTGAAAGAAGATAGAGACATATTGCAGCAGGTGGTTTTCACCCACATTGGGTTTCCACCTTACATCTTGTGTTCCTTGTGTGACTATCTATTTTGTGTTCCTGCTCATTATTTTATGGTTCTCACTTACAGATTAATGAAAAACATCTGAAGAATAAATTAAATTATAAATTTGGAAGGTATATGCAAGTTTCAATTGTCAGATCTAAAAATATTTGTATAAATTGATAAGAGCTTGATAATACTGATTCACCCCCCCCTCTCAGTATTATTTCCAACAATTGGTATTAGAGCAAGTCCTTCAAAAGAAGCTTGATCGCTTGAAGGAAGATCTATCATCATGAGAAACTACAAGAGAGAAGCATCGATCAGGGCACCAATTTTTTATGGGACCAACTTCGTCTATTGGAAGGTAAGAGTCACAGCCTATCTTCAATCTCTTGGTACAGAAGTCTGGGATATCATATATACAGGGTACACATTTCCATCAGCAACTCCAATAGATCCGGCTGACAAGAAGAAATATGAAACCAATGCAAAAGCAGTCAATACTCTATTAGGATGTCTATCTCAATCAGAATTCGTCAAGGTTATGTAGTATAAATCCACTAAGGAAATATGGGACAAGTTCATTCTGAGCTATGAAGGATATGAACAGGTAAAATGAGAAAAACTTCAAACCCTCAGAATTTAGTATGAGAATCTCAGAATGTATAATGATGAAAGTGTGGCTAACTATTTTCTACGTATAGATGAGATTGTTAATTGTATGAAAAACTTGGGTGAAGAAATAAAAGAGGCTGTTGTGGTTAAAAAGGTTCTAAGATCTTTGTCTCCTAAGTTTGAATCGAAAGTTTCTGCTATAGAAGAAAAGGAGAATTTACAGAAAATTACCATGTTGCAGCTACACGAAATTCTAACTGCTTATGAAATGAGGAAAGGAGGACCATCAGACAGAAGAGAAGCCACGTTCAGGGCTTCAGGCAAAGGAGATTATTATGAGTCACGCCATATGTCAGAAGAAGAGGAAGAATCAAATTTTGTCAAGAACCTTCAACGGGGTGTTGGAAGATTTAGAGGTAAGTTACCCTTCAAATGCTTTGCTTGTGGAAGAGTTGGTCACTATGCTGCCAAATGTCCTCATAAGGATAAGCTTAACAAAGGTAAGGAACCTGTTAGATGGAACAAGAAACAGAATGTAAATAAGAAAAGCTATTACACTCATGAAGACAGTGATAGACTTTCAAATAGTGATGAAGATGAACAAGGTAATAAGTATAGACTTTTAATGGTGTTTGAAAATGATGATTTCTTAGATGTTATAGATGAAGAAGGTCTCTATGAAGAGATTTCTAATCTCAAAATTTGCTTAGAAGAAAAGAATATGATCATAGATACTCTGCAATTCCAACTTGCTGAAAAGGAAAAACATCATGAAAAGTTAGAATGTGAAATTGTGGGACTCAGAAAAGAGATTGAGAAAATAAAAACTCTTAATATTAGATTTACTAAAGGATCTGAAACTTTAGATGAGATTATCAAGGTGTAGTGCTCACCACTAATCAAGATAGGTCTGGGATATAATGAAGAATCATCTCAAGTGTAGAAGCCATCCACCTCCAAAAGTTATCTTGATGCAACAAGGAGAAGTGAAAAGGTTGACAATCAACTGCAAAGGTACAATGTTGCCCACTAGGTAAATTAGGGACAATTTACCTCAAGAATGAACAAAGACTACTAGGTAAATTGAGGGCAATCTACTTTAAGGATGAACAAAAGCTACTGCCAGCCACATGTAAAACCTTCTCAATTTGCCTCAAGAATGGATGTCAATAGAGACTACAATCATCTGATTAGTAGATATGATAGTCACAGGAGTTTCTTCAATGGCCAATGTTTCTCTTGTCATAACATTGGTCACAAAGCAGCTCAATGTGTTGCCTATAAGACAATCATGACTAGAGAAGCTCAAAAATGAAGAAGCATGACTGGAATCACAAAAAGGACCTACAATAACTTTTCTGCCCTTGAAAATGAAATTGAATTTTCTATTTGTAACAACTTCAGTCATGAAGATTCTGAATGTAGGAGCAGGTTTTGCCAAACAACTCAGAAGGAACAATCCTCAAGTGCCAAAACATGGAGAATGAAAGAACTGCAACCAGAAAGATGTGGTATAGCCTTATATGCGGAAGGGCGAGAAAATCAATGGTACATCGACAGTGGATGTTCAAAACATATGACGAGTGATAAGGAAAAACTTCAGTCATATAGTGCCTTAGAAAAGGAGAAGAAGGTCTCATTTCGAAATGACACCCCTGCACTCATAAAAGGTAAAGGTTCTATTCTGTTGAAAGAAAAGGTCAAAGCTGGAAATGTTATGTATGTTGATGGCTTAAAGCATAATCTATTGAGTGTCAATCAGATGTGCAATCAAGGAACTGAGGTAATATTTCGATCAAATGGATGTAGTGTTCGTGATCTTAATACAGGAGAAACAATGATCAAAGGCATAAGAACTCCAAATAATTTATACATATTCAAAGAAGGACAAAATCAATGCTATCTAAGCAAGAATGATGAACATTGGCTATGGCACCGGAGATTGGGGCACCTAAGCTTCTCACAAATAAGGAAACCATGCAAATACCAGGTAGTTCGTGGTCTTCCAGACATCAGAATTCCAGACAATACAATATGAAAGTCATGTCAATTTGGTAAGCAAACCAGAACTAACTTCCCTGAGAAGGAAGGACCAGCTAGCAGGCTACTTGAGCTTGTCTATATTGATGTATGTGGTTTGTCTAGGAAAAGGTCACCTCGGGGAGAAGAATACTTTATATTATTCATTGACGACTATTCAAGGATGTGTTGGATAGGACTTATGAAGCACAAAGATGAGGCATGTGAAAAATTCAAATCCTTCAAAGCTTTGGTTGAAAACGAATTTGATCACAAAATTAAATGCCTCAGATCTGATAGAGGTGGGGAGTTTACCTCAAATGAATTTTTCGATTTCTTTTAAGAACATGGAATAAGAAGAGAATTCTCTACAGCCAGGACTCCTTAGCAAAATGGAGTAGTGGAAAGGATGAACATAACGGTTCAACAAACAGCTCCTGATATGCTTGATGAGTTTGGAACTCCCGCAACTTTTTGGGGTGAAGCTGCATTTGCTGCAGTTGTTATTCTCAACGAAACAAACGTCTGGGTGAACAACACTCAAACCCCTCATGAGCTCTGGTATGGTGAGACTCCTTCAGTAAAATATTTCAAAATTTTTGGAAGCAAATGCTATATCAAAAATATTGATGAACATCCTGGCAAGTTTGAACCTAGAGCAGATGAAGGCATTCTCCTTGGTTACTCTCCCCACAATGAAGCTTACAATTGTTATAATAAAAGGCTTGTAAAAATTGTTGAAAGTATTGATGTAGTGGTTGATGAATATGAAAACACTCCTAGGCAGGTAAGATCTGAAGATTTTGAAGATAAAGAGGACTATCCATCAACATCAAATCATATTCATGATGAAGAAGAAGAAACCTATGATGAACCAGAAGAATAGATAAGGATAGAAGAAAAGACTCCATCCAGGTATGTTTAGAAGAATGATCCAGAATCTCAAATTTTGGGGCAGAAAGAGGCTAGTATACAAACAAGAAGAAAAATAGCAGAAGCTTCAAGCTATTTGGAATTACTCTCCTCCACTGAGCCAAAAAATGTAAAAGAGGCATGAAAAGATGAATGTTGGGTCAAGGCAATGGATGATGAACTTGAGGAGATTGAAAAGAACAACACTTGGGAGTTCGTTCCTAGACCAAAAGAAAAGAATGTCATAGGGACAAAAAGGATATTCAAAAACAAGTTGAATGAAAATGGGGAAGTTGTTAGAAATAAGGCCAAACTTGTTTGTAAAGGGTATGCTCAACAAGAAGGAATAGACTTTGAAGAAACTTTTGCTCCCATTGATAGACTTAAGGCCATCAGTATGTTCCTTGCTCTCTCTAGCTTTTAGAAATTCAAAGTATTTCAAATGGATGTGAAATCTGCCTTTCTGAATGGAGACTTAGAAGAAGAAGTGCACATTGAGCAACCAGATGGATTCATTCTTGGAAATGATCCAAAACTTGTATGCAGACTTAAGAAGGATCTCTATGGTATTAAATAGGCTCCAAGGGCTTGGTACTATCGTCTAGACAAATACCTTCATCAACAAGGTTTTTCAAAATGATCAACAGATAGGAATCTTTATATAAAAATTGAAACTGACAAATTGCTAATACTTGTTGTGTATGTTGATGATATCATATTTGGCAACAATGAAGAAGCTATGAGTCAAAATTTGGCCTTGGTGATGCAAAAAGAATTCGAAATGTCCTTGATTGGAGAGCTGACATATTTTCTTAGTTTACAAATCCAACAAAATGAAGGCCGTATATTTTTATCTCAAACCAAGTACCTCAAGCAGATCTTGAAGAAATATGGTATGGAGGATTCAAAACCTGTATGTACCCCGATGTTGACAGGATGCAGCCTCAATGCAAATGATGACTCGACAGCAGTGCATCAACCAACTTATAGATCTATGATTGGTAGTCTTCTCTATATAACAGGAACCCGGCCAGACATCATGCATGTAGTGGGAATAGTTGGAAGATTTCAGGAAAATCCAAAGGAAACTCATCATCAGGCAGTAAAGAGAATTTTCAAGTATCTTCAAGGAACTCAAAACTGTGGTCTATGGTATCCTAGAGATAGAAACCTCACTCTTCATGCTTATACAGATGCAGATTGGGCTGGAAGCGTGGATGACAGAAAAAGCACTAGTGGTGTTGCATTCTTTATGGGTTCCAGATTAGTATCTTGGTTCAGCAAGAAATAGAGTTCGATTGCTTTATCTACAACTGAAGTAGAATATGTGGCTGCTACATCTTGTTGTACACAACTCGTTTGGATGATGCGAACTTTGTAAGATTTTGAAATCACTTGTACTCCACCTATCTCCATCTTACGTGATAATACAAGTGCAATCAGTGTTTCAAAGAACCTGGTCATGCATTCAAAGACCGAACACATACCAATCAAGTATCATTTTCTCCGGGAACAAGTACTGGAACAAAAGGTCAAATTGGAGTATGTTCCCTCCAAGGAACAAGTTGTTGATATACTCACCAAACCATTGCCCAGGGAGACATTTGAATACATCAAACAGAAGTTGGGGGTTGTTGATGCATCATCCAGTTGTTGAATCTTGTCTGTTGTACGCAGGTGGATACACGTACATTTGTCGGTCTATGTGGGTCAAATGGGTCTATCAGAGATCATCTGGCACAGGTTCAGGGGGAACATATATTCTTCTAATGATGCATTGTTGGCATTATCTTAGAAGTCCTTGGTTTGATTTCTCAAGAGTTTTCTGGTGGAGTAGATCAATGTGTGTTGGTCTAAAGTTTGATTTTGCTGATAGTTGTTCTTGTCTCTATGTCATGTACTTCTTTTCATATCAAGGTCATGTAACGGCCTATTTTGGTTTCCCCACTATGGCTGGGATGAATGAGTTTTGTCTATCTTGTGTATTCCCACTTGGATGGGAGATGGATGTATGTATGAGTCTTGATGATAGGAAGGTTACGTATAATGTATGGAGTCATGTTCCTTCTTGTAGAACATCTTTTTGCAGACAACATTTCAGCACAGAGAATATACAAAGGGGGAGCTCGTTCAAAGTTTTTAGCAGGTACTCAGGGGGAGTATGTTAGTCCACCCCTTTGCCCTTGATGTCAAAGGGGGAGAGTGATTAGTTGTTGTTTCCATCAAGTCCAAAGGGGGATATTGCTGGCATTATGATACATATGTTGTACGTGATGGAAACCCACTCATCTCAGATGATAAATTATAGTGTAGCAAAGTTATTTTCTGGTTCACGAACTTTCACGCAGAGAAAAGTTCACGCACTTTCATGCAGAGAAAATTTCACGCACTTTCATGCAGAGAAAAGCGCACGCACATGGGAAATCTTATGGTTGGTTCATGGTATTAGTCCAACAGTTTTTGATCCTATGGTTTTGGTCCGTGGTATTGCATCCAAAAGGGTTGATCCCAAGTATTGGGTCCATGGTAATTAATTGTTATGGTTTTTGGTCCGTGGTATTTTGAAAGGCCTAAGGATATAAAAGAGGAAGGAGATCGCTTGGCAAGGCATCTTTTCAATTATTGAATATCTGATAAAGTGCTAGATCTGGAATGCTATGATTGGGTTATGGTGCAGATTTGGATATGAATGAAGAAGGAACCTGAGTGCAAGGAGAAGGATAAGTTCTATTGATGGGTCAAAATCTTAAGGCTGGAATAGTGGTATCTCTATATGATTTTGATCTGTGATATGTGATATCTGGCACACGCTTGATCTATAAATCTGATAATCTGGGTTAACTAATATCTGAATGTTTGAAATAATGAATTTATAGATCTGTACGCAAGTTTCTGAATAGTGAAGTAGCGTACATCTTTTGATTTATGTTCTAGCTGCTTATGTTTATTGCTACAGTGTTCTGGGTTCAGAAGTGGGGTGTGATTACTGTTATTATGATCTGGGTACGGTCGTCAGGGAAGTGTTTATTTTGATTAAGTTTTGATTGGTGAAAAGGTGATTGGTTGATGCATAAATTCTTGATGTTTGATTCATGTTATTTGTGGATCCAGTCTGAAAATTAATGAAACGTGGTCCCTGGAAGGAAAGAGAATGTAGTATCGTTTTGTAGGTCAGCACCTACGTACTAGTATTTCAGCTATTACAAGAGCTAAGGGGTTTGTAGCTCCCTTCCAAAAGAAGCTGGAAAATGAGAGAGGGTTGTAGCTCTCTGCAAGTTGCAGCCTGCGTACTGGTAAAAGACTGCACCAGTACAAAATCATTGTAAGAAGAAGTTTCTAATTGAAAGAAGATAGGGACATATTGCAGTAGGTGGTTTTCACCCACATTGGGTTTCCACCTTACATCTTGTGTTCCTTGGTGTGACTGTCTATTTTGTGTTCCTGCTCATTAATCTATGGTTCTCACATACAGATTAATGACAAACATCTGAAGAAAAAATTAAATTATAAGTTTGGAAGGTATATGAAAGTTTCAATTGTCAGATCTGAAAATATTTGTATAAATTGATAAGAGTTTGATAATACTGATTCACCCCCCCCCCCTCTCAGTATTATTTCCAACAGAAGATGGGGCCTTCCGTCCCCAGATTGTGCAACATTGTCTTAGTGAAGGCAAAGCCCAGGCCAAGGTTGGCCTAACTCGTGAGGGGAAACTGAAAGAAAATAAGACAATGAATGCATAGTGACATTAAGTGAAAACAAAAGTGATTGATTGTGCATGAAAATATCAATGAAAGATTCAATACACATATCAACATGCATGTGGGTGAAGCAAGTCATCAAATCGGTGACCATTCGTGCAAAATAGTTTCATGCATGTGAAAGCAGTGAGATAGTGAAGAAAACTGAAACATTGCTAGGAAATGTTAGCTCCTGCTGCAGTAGGTATTCATATTTCATGATTGGCATTTCACAGGCCAAATATGTCATACTTTGCTTGCTGCAATGCTCAATATTTGCTCAAATAGTCTCCAAATGAAGAAGGCTCCTTCAAGATCCATTCAATTGCCTTCAAATTTTGTAAAGTTTTCCTGCTATCGCTACTGTTAGTTAAAGGGAGGTCCAAACAGTTTAATCTTGGTCTACCTAGGTTTAAATTTCTTGTTTTAGAATATAGAGATGGTAAGTCTGTCCAAACAGTTTAATCTTGGCAGACTCTTAGATAGGTAGAGAAACAGAAGAGTCCAACAGTTTAATCTGGGCTCTGGAAGAAATAAGGGTAGTATGTAGATAGGAAAGCATCAAAAGAAAAATGTATGATGGGTCTGCAAGTCTAAGTGCACCCCCAAGCAAAAAGAAGAAAA
>APFE031410474.1:420555-446433 GCA_000404065.3 Pinus taeda | reverse complement strand
CCTACTATGTGAAAAGATGTTCTGATGTCGAACATAGTAGGAAATTGTTGGCTTATTGGCCATTAATGGATGCCATTAGTCAACACGAGAACTCTCACCATTGATGACAATGAGAGTCAAGATGCCCAAACACATCTTGCTAGGTACGAATGAATTTGTCAATGTCGAGTCACCTAGAAAATCTGATGAACAAGGGACATTAATGTATTCCCATTGTTTGTTAGCATGAGGACTTGCCATTAAGGCATGCAAGCCTCAAGGTGTTTTTACAAAGAACTTAGACTCAAAGGATTATGGACTCAATAATTTGCATTGAAGCAAGGCTTATTTGCAAAATGAAAATGACAGGAAATGGAAGATGAAAATGGAAGATGGCAATGGAGAACAGAAATGACAATGGGCAATAAGTATATGAATGAGCCTTTTGATTTTATTTGTGGGTTATGAATGGACAAAAAGAAATGGAAAGTGGATGTGAATGTAAATGGAAAATATGAAGTGAAATGAAGTGAATGGTTTATTATGAGGTATGGATGTGATGGAGACAATAGTATCTGAAAGTTTTTCAAGTGTTTGGATCTGATTTTGCATCAACATATTTCCTCTTTGTTGCTGATCATCCTCTTATGAAACAAATTGGTCTCTTAGAGAGACACCATTCTCTTGTAGTCATTTGTCCTTCCTTCTGGAACCTGCAAAAAAAACTAATACTTCTTCTGTAATCGAATGTAAGGTTATCAAAGGAGAGAGGTGATAAATCTCTCTAGTTATGATATTTACACACAAAACTAAGAATTCGTATTAATGAAACAAGTTCTCAAAAGAAAAATCAAAAGAATTTATATCTGCTTTGGAATTGGTGCCCTAAGTTGAATGTTGTCTCTTTTTAGCAATTTATTTCATTATTTTCCATTTCAAACTCTAATAATGGATTTCTCATTGTGTAGATCTTATTGAGATCTTTCCAATGGTACTTAAATCACCAAAATCTGATTTCGTATGAAAAAGTTAGGCTGATTTGAACAATGAGAGGGGTATTAATTAATTTATTATTATTATTATTATTTATTTAATTTAGTTATTATTATTTTATTTTATTTATTTATTATTATTATTATTTATATTTATTTATTTTTTAGTCTACGGAGTTGGATTTTAGCTGCAGAGTGTGCACGGTTTCTGTAGCTAAAAATCTTGAATACAAAGTTAGACATTCATCTTTCATCATCAGTCCAAAATTAATCAATACTTTCAGAAAAGTGAGCAAATAACTTATTTATTTCATTGATTCAAAATTATTATTTTTTCTTGACATGCAACGACTTAATGTGGCGACTTAGTGATAACACACAATTTGACTTCCCTTTGACCGAGGTTTTTTTCATCGAATTGGATCAAATGAAGAGGACACCATCCATGTACTGACATTCCCCCAGCTACCCATGTGGCTTGTTTTTCTTGATGACACCTGCAACCTAGAGTTTAACAAAAACAACTGCGGAAAGTTGAATCAGTTGTGGAAAGTGGCTGAAACAGTCAACCATCAGTTTTACGCCTATTTTGGATACTTGTGTCGTGCATAGCTTTTTATCTCTTCCGCATGTTCCTGTGGAGTTTCTGCAACCTTAAAAGTGAGTAATTCATCTTTAAAATGGAGGTTTTTAGTTGAAACAAAACCAAAATGATATTGATCCCTTCTCTTAACTGAAAATGCAAGTGTTACTACACAATAAGCCCTAGGCTTCCCATACAAACAACAGATAAATTCCGATAAATAAACAAGGATACCAAGGTCATGCTTGATAATAACATCGTTGTCTGGCCTGAGCAGGGACTGGACTTATTTGTGCAGCTTCATGCTACAACGATACGTTGTTTTGAATCCAGGTATGCATATATTGAGCCATAACTCATGTTTAAGACAATTCCCAGGAATATTAGATGACACTTCTGAAAAATAACAACACCGACTTACCTGCATGGGATTCATTCCACTTCGTGGCATATGTAAAATAGCCAACTCCCATAAGATCACACCAAATCTAAAACTCTGGAACGTGGAAATAAAGAGAAGAGTTATGTGATTTTTTTTTTTTTTTTTTTGAATACATATTATCAACCATAACTGAAGTATGTGTTAGGAGAGAAGCCATTATACATTAAAATGAAGATTGAATGCTACTCCATGCCACGTCTATCAATCGGCTGTGAAGAGCCGTATCTAACCAGTTCACATCATGGAGAGCCGTTTTAAATTGGAACTGTTGTTAACAGGCGTGTGATGAAGTATGATTTCATTAAGGATGGAGGCGTGTAACCAAGACTTGAATGCCACTGCACAGTTGATACCCAAATTGGAATTGCCTACCCCAGATAATCGAATTAAATCAAACATCAAACTATCAGTTCATCAATTGAAATTCTGTTTTTTTCTCTCGCGGCAGGCAAAAATGCGCTCCAAAGAACCGAGGATTTCTCCCAAACTGCCACGAATTTCTTAAAATGGTTTTTGGGTTTTCTAATTAGCCCCACTGGCGAAAAAACTCATGTTTTTTTTTTTTTTTTTTTTTTTTTTTTTTTTTTTTTTGCAGATTCGTCTCCGTTTGGCCACATCATGCATGTGAAGTTTGACATTTTTTTCTCTGTTTACGTTTTTCTGAGTTAATGTTTTCACTGTTCTGCCTTTTATGAATTTGTTGCATTCGGTCTTAAGATCAATCTCAGAGGGGGAAAAATTGTTTTAAGATGTAATTACAGTGTACGACCCAATGAATTTTAGTGATATAGCCTCCATGGATTGGGCAGGTTGTGCCAATTCCTATGCCGCTCATATTTTAGCGAGTAAAGTGCCGAGCATCCTACGAGAACAAAAATTGTTGAAGGAAAACTATAGATCCTTGGTTTCTTCAACGTGGACCCTATTTTTTTTTATGATAGTGATTCAACCAGTCGTCCCAAGCTATTCTCAAGGAAATGGAGTTTAAAATCAGATTTTGAATACAAGTAGAATGTCCTTGGTATATTCTTTGTGGAAGACACTGTTACTCTGAAGTCTCTGATGGTTCAAAGACAAGAATTGTTGACAAAGGAAGAGGCGATGTGGCACTTAAATCTGGATCGCTAAAGCTTACAGCAATACAAGATATTTTCACCAGTTTGCTACGTATTGAATGAATCTGAACACAATCTGGAAAGTTGTCAATCAGGAGGGTATTTTAGTCAAGTTTTTCAAAGAAACGTGAAGGTTGGGAGAATTCATTGTATTTGTAACAGTTGTGTTTTTTTTTTTTTTTTTAAACCAACTAGATGCTTTATTTAGGAGATGCTCAGGCTTATCCAGTGAAACCTAGGAAACGAAGGATGAGCTTAAGTCCATTTTGGAAGGCAACAAAGGCTTCAAGGTAAATGAATTGAAATCAGGACTTTGACTGAGGTCTTAGGCTAGTTTTTTATTGATCTGAGCTGGGTGAGTAGGATAGGATCCATGTCGGGACAATTCTAGAGATGCCCATGTGGTCGACTTTTTCATTGGATGCTTGTAACCTGCTAAACCTTGAAATCAGCTATGGAATTCTCAACTAGCCGCGAAATTAGGCTACATTCCGCAGCTAAGTTGCAAACCCTTATTTGAATGGGATACAGTGTTTTGAGGAAACTACAAACCATAACTAGTCAATTTTGGACAATTTGAACCTATCAAAGCAGTTGGGTTTCATTTTTTTTTTGAATCAATTGAAATGATGAAGTTTATTTTGTCTCCTTTTTTTTTTTTTTACATAACAATCCTTTTTCTGATCCTCCAGATCACACAAAGTGCAGGAGGAGAGCATACTCAAGAATTATTAATTTTTAGATGTAAAAAATAAGGTCTCCTAATTACACTTCGCTGGCAATGGTGCCAAAAATGTTTAGTCAATTTAACGTCTTAAATTGCTCTACATAAATTATTAATCCGGGTATCGTAAACTGATGAAGTGTGGTGCACCATATGTGCTTAGTTAACCTTTTTCTTACTTCGTTGTTTTATAGATTTTATTTTGTTTTGGGGTTTTGTTTTTGTTGATCTCCTAAAGTGTCTAATGCAGATGGAAATCCTATTCTAAGTTCTTAAGAATACTTTTAAAGGTCAAGTATGGATGTATATTTCAAGACAAGGTTTGTCCCTAATGGTAACTTCCAAAACTTAGCACTTCACAAGATCTCAAAACATGTTATTGATGGAATTAGTACTTAAACAAAAGTGTAAATATGCAGCTACTTAAATCAAACAAAAGATGAAATATTGATCATGAAATCACTGTCTCTGCGGCTTGTCTAAATATGGAAATAAACGTTAAGCTATTGCACTCAAAGAAATCAAAAAAATTGCAAGTAAAGTAAAGCTAAAATCAAATTACATCAACTCATATTCTGATCCCTCACCATTAGTCTCGCTATGGCTTTCGGAGGTAATCATAAACAACTTGAGTAATCTGATATCTATTTGCAGAAAGTTAACTTAAAATCAAATCACATCAACTCATATTCTGACCCCTCACCATTAGTCTCGCTATGGCTTTTAGAGGTAATCATAAACAACTTGAGCAATCTGATATCTATTTGCAGAAAAGTAAAACTAATATCAAATTACACACTCATATTTCAATCCCTCACCATTAGTCTCGCTATGGCTTTCGGAGGTAACCGTCAATGAAATGAGCAATCCAATATCTAATTGCAGAAAAGTAAACTAAAATCAAATCACAACATTCATATTTCGATCCCTCGCCAGTTAGTCTCGCTATGGCTTTCGGAGGTAATCGTCAATGACATGAGTGAGTTGATTTCTAAACTAACTTAACAAAGAAAATGAACAAGACTGAAATCAAAGCATAACTGAAATTGAAAAGATAAAAAAAAACAAGGTCAGCAGAGAGGCAAATCTCATGTCAATATTTGATGCAAAAACATGTAAAGAAAAACTAATCTACAATCAGCTGGTTGAACACATTTACATGAATTAAAATTTCATGAATAGAAAATCTAAACTATCAAACTTGAAATCAATCAAATGACATAATGAAATCAAAGCAAAATTACAAAATGAAATCTACTCTACCTTACATTCTAGTGTGCTCCATGACATCTACTTCACATCTCCTTCCATGTTGAGAACATCAAAGCTTTATTCAAATTTTTCAAAATCACAAAGTACAACAAAGCTCTCCAAAGCCATCAAGGAATAACTACAAACTCCAAGCTAAATAACTAAAAGCCAAGCCAAGCTAAGACTTAAGAACTAACAAATGAAGGAGAGAGATCTCCTATTTATACAAAAAAGATGAGAAGCCATCTCATTAATGAGAGTCCATGAATCTCTCCCTCTACCTCTAGAGTCCTAATCAAAATAGAAACTGATAAGACACATGTCTTCTTAGAGTTACAATACAATTAATAGATGTGACACATATCCTCATGATCCCATGATTCTTTCCACTCAAATTCGAATTTGGCTTTAGAGTGCCATATAAGGGTCTTCTAGAAGCCTCCTTTCAACCTACACATGTCAACAATTCAACCCATTTGTTAGGTAAAAGCATATGCACATTATTTTCTAATGTTTAACCACAAATTCACTTAAAAGGCTTAGAAATAATAAATATTGGAAAAACATAAAGGTAGCCCAATGACAATGAAAGTGGGATGAATGTGGTGACATAGTAGTGAAATGGAGGTGAAATGGAGGTGATATAAGGGACATAATAGTGAAAGTGTAATGGAAATGAATGACATTTTCAAGACTCAACACAGTTCCTTCATCATTTGTGGGTCGACTTGAAGAGGTTAGGTGACAAGTTCTTGGAGGATACTTTACATAGACAATATTGACCTTTTTACAAGTGTAACATGACTTCACTTACAAGAAAATGACTCTAAAATTTTATGACTAGATGAAAAATAAATCTAAAGACTCTCAATGGGAGCCTTGACTCAAAAATAAAATCCCTTGCTCATGAAACTCATGAAGCAAGTCTATAAAATAATTTCATTTTTTTTTAATTTAAATATCATTACGTAAAATCATATTTACATATCATTATGAAGATTGAACCTAGTTACACTTTCCAACACTCCCTCTTAACCAGGGAGGTATTCATAATGGTACTTAGACTTTTTCAATTTGAAGAATCTCTCATAAGAAGAATTTGGATTTCTAACTCATTTGTATATCATTATCTCAACCAACATTGTAATATAGCAAAGCCTTGACTAACAGCTCTATCTCTCCACATGATCAGAGCACAATGATGGTGAGACCAATGATTCATAGACACACTCATCATTGTCTCTCAAGGAACATACCTCACCCAGGTTCACTCGGGATATGCTCCATGAGGACTATTATTTTCCTGGACTCCCCAGTCCCACAAAGAATATCGGTCCTCCATGACTAATCTTATTGTTGGATGCACTATCTCATCCTCAAAGAGCATCAGATGCCAAATGATTACAAAATCCTCCATTCTGCCTTCCTAGGTGAAGAACAGAACGACATGTATAACTCTCCTTTTTCAAACCAAGAGGATATATTCCATTAAAGGAATGTACTCATTCCCATCACAAAGGAATGTACTTAAGTTTCCTGCTTAGGAATTTCCAAGTTTCTTCCAAGTGAGAAACTTCTTTTCGCATTCCATCATTAGGGGATTTTTGAGGTCTAAAATGGGCCTCCTAAGGAAATTATAAAATAATTGTGGAAATAATAAAATAATATTAGATGACATCATCAAATTTTAAAGGCAAAAAAAGAAAAAACTATTTTTTCAACTCGTATTTTCAACTTATCTCCCTATGGGTTTACTAAAATTTAGAGAGGAAACACTCTTTGGATGCATAATTTGATTCCTCATCCAAGGAGTACCCATGTTGCATACTTTTGATGGACCTTGCTACACGAAAACTAGGAAATACATGAAAAACATGATTGCAATCACGTTTTTTCATGTATTTCTCATTTTTCGTGTAGCAGGGTCCATCGGAAGTATGCAACATGGGTACACTTTGGATGAGGAATTAAATTTTTCATCCAATCAGTACTCCCGCTCAAAAATTGAGTAAAACCTTAGGGAGATAGGTTTAAAATACAAGTTGAAAAAGTAGTTTTATTATTTTATTTTTTTAATATATGTTACTTTTTAAACTCCAAAAATGGTGAATCATCCCCCATGGTTTGACATCATCATCTTGAATCCTATTGGTTCTTATAAATTTTATTTTGGTTGTACATTTTTCTTAGGAGGCCCATTTTAGACCTCAAAAGTCTCCTAATTCTTAACCAAGGACTTATCACAGCTTCTTATGTGGAGATCTTGAAAAAACCAACTGCTTGAAGAGCTCCTTACTTCGATGTCATGAATTTCTTCTTTGTCAAGGAATCTTCATGTTTGGGGACTTATACAAAGGGAACAGTTCATCCATCACTTTTACATGAGTTAGTCATGTTCTCAACTCATATGAAAGTGATCCATCAGGTTTTCCATCTAGATTTTCCTTACGTCATTCTTCTTTCATGCCATATTTTCGGAGGGAGATTACATCCTTCTATATGGTCCACCTACATAAGCTCATCCAGGTATTAGTTCAAAAATAACCAATGAATACTTTAAATCAAAATTACCTTTACCATGACATCTTCCACTAAGTATTAGCATCCTACATGCAGATTGACACATCTCCCACAGATATCCATTGTCAAGGGTCTCTATATTTTTTTGACTTCTATCAGAGTCTTCTCATCTTTCAGGAAACATTTGAGTCAAACATTTTGCACTTCGGAAGTTGAATGCCTTTTAATTTTGTTTCATATTATCATGATCTCTTCATATATTTTCTCACACACTTCATTCCCAGGAGCTTCCAACCAAAGTTCCTTGATTGTAGTCAGCTTCCTCATGATTCATATGAGAACATATTATGTTGATTTCATCTAGTGCGAATTGTGCTTTTTTATATTCTTTTGGAGAAGGAGATCCTTTCTTTTCTTTATTATATTTCCCAAGATGGAAATAGTGATCCATTTTATCTACAACCATATGACATTCATAATAATCTATGTAAGCATACATATCTCATCTTTTTTTCAGTCATCCATACTTTTTGTAGCAACTTTATTCGAAAGGACTTTATCTTTCAGGCCTACTTTCATGTTTTGTCATCATACCATCATCCCTAGAATCCCACGAGTTGGAATTCCTAATGAAAACCTTTTCTTCCTTTCTAGATCAGTGAATCCTTTTATGAGAATTCCATGAGAGAAACTTGAGGATGTTTTCATATCCTCACCCGGCATATGTTTTCTTTATTGAATATTGTACGATGATCCTAGACCATGATAACCTCTTCTTCTTTCTATAATTGAGATTTTAATGAGGTTTCGAAGAGCTTATTTTTCTTTTGTAAATAATAGAACTTATTCCAAACATTCTTTTTGTTTCCCATGTCACGAGCTCTAACTTCTAATGCTTTTCAATTTTATGCATCCTATATTATTTACACTACATCCTATCTATAACTTACAAGTGAAAGGTACCTTCTAATTAGGAAGATTATCTCATTCATGGTTGAGATCTTCTTGCTTCTTCCTTCTTAATATTATTTGTCTCATGTTCTTTCACTTCTTTAGTAGAATAGTCTTATTCCATGTCCCTCTTACATTTAGGACAGTCTTTTCTAGAGTGTTCAAGGCTTTGACAATCATAGCATCTTTCCTTAGCCATGTTCTTCTTTATCTTCTTTAGAATACCAAACTTTCCAAATTTATGTTTTTGTCTTGTCATTAATTGTTTCCTTCCATCTGATATTTCGTCACTTTCTTTATTCATCCTTTCTTCCTCTGCCTTACAGAGAGACCACAATTTTATGAATGGGATAGATTCCTCTTCCCTAGTAGATATGAGGTTACCTTGTTCATCAGTCAATGCATTTAGAATAACGGAGATCATTTCATTATCTGATACCATCTCTCCTTGATCTTTCAATTGACCTTTTATTTGATATGTCTTTGAGAGACATGACGATATCCCTTCATCATTTGACACTTTCAATTTAAGAAGATCATATCTAAGTGATATGATCTTTTCTTTCATGCTTTTAGAGAAAATTTCTCGAATCTTATCATATATTTATTTAGATTTCTCCAGCTCAGCTACATAGGAAATCGGTGGATCTTTGATAGATTCTTTAAGAATCTATTCAACCTTCATATCCCTTTCCATGTATTCAAATAATGCTTATTCTTAGGATGGCTTGGAGACCTTTCCATGGACATGATCAATGAATTCATTTACATCAAGAACAATGCCTATTGTTCTTTTCCATACAAGGAAGTTTGATATCCCAACCATCTTTTGGTTATCCTTGAAACATGAAGTCATTTTCACTAGACTGTATTATAATAAAGGATACTTGCTTGTGAATATCAAATCTTCAACTTGATGATGAACTTGTTGCTTCTTACTTCAAATCTTTCAGTGAGGGAGGACTGCCTTCTATGAGATCTTTTATTTCAATGGAGAGAAGATTGTGTTTCTATCTAATATTCCTTAGATTTAAAGAGCTTCCACTTCCTTTGTGATGTATTATTTCCAGAGTGCTATTAGGGTTTCAGTCTTTCTTCTTGCTTCCTTCTTGAATATGATTTCAAGACTCTTTCTAGAATGTATTTCTTCGATCTAGGGTTTCAAATTGGTGAATATCTAGATCTCTTGCTTGGTGTTCTTTGACTTTCTTTGATTCTTATTTTAATTTTTACTTTCGTGTCTCAACTTGCTTTGACTTCCCCTTCTTGTCTTTAGCACCTAATTTGTGATACCATGTTGAAAAATTTAGGGTATTTAAAGTTAAAAATTTCTCTACTTGATAATTTATTATGATGCACTTTTACTTCTTATCTTATATTCTTTTCTTAATTAACTTATTAATGTGTTCTTTCAAGACAATTACCAATATGCATAATAAGAGATACATGTGACATAATATGTAGGCTTCTTAGCCAGGGACAAAACCCCTTACTTCTTGATAGGAAAACCCGATCAAAATTCTTCTTTTAGATCTTCAGTTGAAAAGTACCAAGACCATGAGACTGACTCTTGACTCTAGTATCCTCCCAAGAACCTTGTCACTAACCTTTATGCTCTGGCTCTTCCTTTCCTCACCTTTCTTCTTGACCTTCAACTGCTTCACCTCGGCTCCTTCTAGAGAAAATTGGTGTCTAGCTTGTCTACTGCACCTTCACAACTTCCCTAGAGAATTTTGGTCTCTAGGTCTAGAGAAACTCAATCTCTACTTCAATTACATAGAAGAGTCTTTCTCTTGTTGCCCTGGAAGAAACTTTGTTTCCCTAACTTTGCATTGTCCAGAAGAGAACTTTGTTGCCCTAACTTCACACTGCCCAGAATAAACTTCGTTATACCCAGAAAAAAGTATCCCAAAAGAAACTTTATCCTTCTCTTTGATGCTCCTTCTTCGCACTCCTTTTCACCCTCTCTTCACACTTCTTTCTATACCGAATTCAAATCAAACTTCTTGTCTGAATTGTATAACTCCAAATGAGGTTCACTCGAGATATTTATACACTTCTTCACTTGACCTTTAGGCCAACTTGATAGCTGGAGTTAGGCCAAATTTATCTAGTAGTTCCTTCATCATTTGTAGGACGACTTGAAGAGGTAAGGTGACAATTTCTTGGAGGATACTTTACATAGAAAATATTGACCTTTTTACAAGTGTAACATGACTTCATTTACATGACAATGACTCTAACCTTTTATGACTAGATGACAAATAAATCCTAAAGACTCTCAATGGGAGTCTTGACTCAAAAACAAAATCCTTTGCTCATGAAACCCATGGAGCAAGTCAATAAAATAAATTCATTTTTTTTCTTATTTACATCTCATTACATAAAATCATATTTATATGTCATTATGAAGACTAGCCCTATTTCCCTAGTTACACTTTTCAACATAGATGATGCTTGTAAAATCCTTTTACAGCCAAACAGAGCATATTTAAAAATAACAGGAAGCAACAATTAAATTATGTAGATGAACTAACTAAAACAAATAGTTTCAGCTAATTAATATTTGTAATTGATTATAACTTCTCAAATGATTTCATAAATATTGATATTCAATCTTATCTTACCCAGATTTCCTATTAACTTTAAGCATGTGTGGAAATAAATAAAGATGAAAACATAATAAGAAACTAGAAAACTCATGGGAAAACATAAGTTGCTTCAAAATGAGTCTAGAATCCTTCTATTAATCTCATCAATAGTCCATAGAATTACAATCATGCTCAATGGCTTATCACAAGGGTTTAACCCTTAATACTTTGTATTACAAGGTATTTATACATCTTCTTCTCAAAAAATATATAATTAAAGACAATATTTATTACAAAATATATTTTCCAAGCTCATTTGGATTTATTACAAAAATAGGACTGAAAAAAGAGGAAACCTGAACTGTTTTGAAATCTGGCACAAAATTTGAGGACTATTGTTGATGACTGGAGCTATAAGGTTGTTGTCTTGTTTCTGGTTCCTAGAATCCTATCCTATGTTCCTGAAAACTTGCATCATGTTGTTGAAACATCTGTTGTATTCTCAATCAATTATCTCACATAGTTTGTTCCATCTTTCCTCATTAGGAATAGAAAATTTTACCAACTTTCTGCATGCTTCATCAACTTCAGTCTATTTCTCAAAAGTAGGTTTAGTTATGAATAAATGTTTGACTTCATGTTGAATTAACAAATCATAACTTAAACCTTCCATTCAATCCTTCTCAATGATAGATCCTTTTATCTTGGAAAATGTAGCTTTGTCTATGGCTATATCATGCAATATATGTTGATATTATTCTAGAGGGATTAACTTATCACCTATACCTTCAAGGTCAGGAAGTCCTTTCTAATGTAAAACATTAAATTTCCTATGAAAATTTTTAATTTGAACTTGTTAGGGTCCAACCCTAACCCCCTTATTTATGTAATAGGATCGAGTCATAGTTATAGTTAAGTAAAAATTCAATAAAGCCCATATTAATAATTGTAATGGTTGACCTGCATTTAAAGAAGGGACCACAGTTAGTTGCAAATGGGCCATGGTATTAGATAGATGGTATTAGATAGATGGTATTAATAAGAACCATGGTATTGACCCATGTTATTGCATGTATGAATCCTATATAAAGGATAGAGACTCCCCTCTAGGAGCATTGTGTCTTATTTTGTAATTGAGCCCAACCCTATTGGAGGTTGCCCCCTCGAACACGCAAGTGAACATTGCTTTCCTTTCTAAATAATAAAATACTTGTTGTTATTTCTTATTGTTCTGTGTTTTGGGTATATTTCTTCGCATATCTGGTATTTTGTTATCTTCTTGCAGGTCAAGAGCATAACAAGTGATATCAGAGAACTTTCCACGGCCGGTGGGATCTCCATTTTTAGCAAAAAAAAGTTGGCTAGAGACGTGTTCCAACGTCTTTAAACCACGGGATCTGTCATTGAGGGCATAAACCTATGGATTTGGGGAGGCATGCAAACAGGAAATACAAGAGGTGGTCACTCTTGTTGGACTCCCTTGTAACCCCTGTGGGTACCCCTTTGAGTAGTAGCCTATTAGACAGAACCGCACATGGACTGTCTTCCAAATACCCTCTGGGTATATCGGAAGCCCCCTAGGCTCTGTTGAAACCTTTCCATAGATAAACCGCCAGTCGTCTTGCTCCTATAGTACACCGAGAATAGCACTCAGGGAGATTACTCGCACGTACGATAGGGTAGTCGAGTTGTATGGCTAAGGGTACAGTTGATCCTCCTTGGTTAGTGCCCTGAAAGATTGGGTCGAGTACTACTGTCAGACCCTTATGTATATTGCGATCTGTAGCACCTAACACTCCTTGAGACCATAGTTCCCAAGTCTCTCTCTAGATCACGCATCATCTTTTCCAGATCATATCTAGCAGGTGGGGTTCTGTCGCAGCCACAACAATCAGTTCCTCCATTCAGATCCAGCCATTGGCTTCGGTAGCAGTCGCCACAATCAGATCCACCATTCAAATCTAGTAGCAGGGGTTCGATGACTGCCACATTCCTACTCATACTCTACAGTTGCGGGAGCCGACAGATCAGACTATTTGTGTGGGCCCTTATACCTAGGCGTGATTCTCACAGGACATTAGGCGGAATTGACTTTTCTAGGATTCGGCTACTGCAGTATTCCTAAGCAAGGAGTAAAACTCCTTTCGAAGTAAAAAATAAATAAATAAATAAATCTGAGACCCTCCCGGGACGCTTCTAGGAGACTTAGCCCATAAGAATCAGGTCGACGAGCTGAGCAAGGTGGTACCATTCACTTATTAGCATCAACAATTTCGGGCGGTCCCAAATTTTAAAGAGCACCGGATCCGTGCATGGCACAAACTAGAGCTCAAGCTATGGCCAATGAGAAGATCGACACCCTTGAAACAAACTTGGATGCAGTACTGTCGTTGCTCAAGACCTTAGCTGACAAACTCGCAAAGGGCAAGTCGGAGGAACACTCGAAGGCATATGCTTTCAATGAAAACATTGAGGGCGAGTCTAGCCATTCTCTTCACCTCTTTGGCAACCACCAACAGTCCCAGACGCAGCCACCCAAGTTGGACATGTATAAATTTGATGGTTGTCATCCAGCCACATGGCTAGCACAAATGGAGCAATATTTCACACTGAATCACATCAGAGATGATGCAACTCAGCTTAGTGTGGGTAGCATGTACTTGGACAATGAAAGATGGCAATGGTGGCAGTGTCATCAACATTGCTATGAAAGGCTCATGACTTGGAAAACATTCGCAAAAGCTCTTACAGATCGCTTTTACCATGAATCTAACTTTTTGGGTCGTCTCACTAAGCTCAAACAGACAGGAACAGTGAACAAATATATTACAGCCTTTGAAGCCTTAACCTTCTGCACAGGAGGTCTACACGATTAGTTCTACTTGGAATGCTTTGTCAGCAGTCTCAAAGAAGCCATATAAGCCCACGTCCGACTGCAACACCCAACCTCATGGTTGGATGCTTGCAAGATAGCTCGTGAAGTAGAACGTGTGTTAGCGGCCCAATCCAATCACCCAAATTTCATAGCCAAGGGTCGCCCCACCCAAGCTCAAAGCACTACCCAAACACTCAAGGTTCAAAAGGTGTCCCCAGCGGAAATGGCAGAAAGAAGAAAGCAAGGATTTTGTTACTATTGTGATCAGAAATACTCCCCCGGGAATAAATGCAAGGAACCCAAATTCTTTCAAATTGATGCTACTGATCATATTTCATTGGAGGAAGCCCCACCACTTGAGGAACCAGAGAAGAAAGATGAGGAAAACCAGTTGGAAAATGTACCTAAAGAACCAGTTATGTCACTTCATGCTTTGGCAAGGATTTATTCTCCCCAAACTCTCAAAATCAGAGGTTTTATTAAGCATCGCTCTGTAGTAGTTTTGATTGATAGTGGCAGTGCGCATAACTTTATCTATCAAAGAGTCGCAGAAGTAGTGCATTGTTTTTTCAGAGCAATCTCTAACTTTTAGGTCCAAATTTTTGATGGGGGGACAATGAAATGTGAAGGTCGTTGTGAAAATGTCAAACTTCAAATGGGGGATTATCAGTTAAACACCCACATGTTTGTCATACACATGGGACAGTGTGACATTGTCTTGGGTTTTGAATGGATCCGCACACTCGACCCAATCACAATGGATTTCCAGGAGTTATGTATAAGCTTTAAGCAAAACAACCACACACGTACCCTCCATGGACTCCAGGCAGGTGATTCCTCTATCATCAGCTTACATAGGATGGAAAAATTGTTAAAAAAGGGCTACCATGGAGTTATAGCCCAATCTAATGCCATCCAAGCCTTCGAACCCACTTCTCTTCATACTCATCCTGAGATGCAACAGATCTTAAGCAACCATATGCCAGTCTTTGACAAGCCTAATGAGCTTCCACCCTCGAGAGGGGAACATGATCATAGCATTACTTTGGTCCCAGGGGTCCAACCACCAAATGTACACCCATATAGATATCTGTTTGCCCAAAATAATGAAATTGAAAAAATCATCAAGGAACTCTTGGAAGCAGGCATCATTCGTCCTAGCATTAGTCCTTATTCATCGCCTATGGTCATGGTGCTCAAGAAATATGGGGAATGGTGTATGTGTCTAGACTTCAAGGCCCTCAACAAATTGACGGTCAAAGATAAATTTCCCATCCCAGTTTTCGATGATTTGTTAGATGAACTAAATGGGGCTCAATTCTTTACTAAGCTCGACCTTCGCTTGGGTTATCACCAAATTCGCATGAAAGAAATAGACATTCCAAAGACTGCTTTCCGAAATCATGAAGGCCATTATGAGTTCCTGATCATGCCATTTGGTATTTGTAATGCCCCATCCACTTTTCAGAGCCTCATGAACCACCTGCTCAAACCATATCTTAGCAAATTTGTCCTTGTTTTCTTTGATGACATCCTCATCTACAGTCACACCTCGGCTACACATCTTCAATATGTAGATCTGCTCTCGCAACTACTCTGAAAGCATAAATTATTTGTCAAGATGTCCAAGTGCTCTTTTGGCATGGAAGAAGTTGAGTATTTGGGCCACATTGTGGGGCGTGAAGGTGTCAAGGTGGACCCCAAAAAGATCCAGGCAATGTAGGATTGGCCTCAACCAAAGATCTTGAAGACCTTGAGAGGATTTTTGGGTCTCTCGGGCTACTATCGCAAATTTGTCCGCAATTATGGTCGCATTTCTAGACCCCTCACTCACCTACTCAAGAAAAAATTGTTTCTCTAGAATGATGGAGCACAACAAGCATTTATAGCTCTCAAACATGCCATGTGTTCCAATCCCGTATTAGCACTACCCAACTTCACCAAATCTTTTTTGATTGAATGTGATGCTTCAAGTACGGGTATTGGGGCAGTCTTAATGTAAGAAGGTCGACCCTTGGCCTTCACTAGCCAACAACTAAGTGGGACAAATCTGGGACAATCTACCTATGAGAAGGAGATGATGGCCATCTTACATGCAGTAGACACCTGGCAACCATACTTATTGGGGCAGTGCTTCCAAATCCGCACAGACCATCAAAGCCTTAAATATTTTTTGGACCAACGCCTATCCTCGTCACAAAAAAATAAATGGCTCACCAAAATGCTCGGATATGATTATGAGATAATTTACAAGAAAGGTAGCGAAAATTTCATAGCAGATGCATTATCATGCCAATTTCAGGAGGAAATCACCCTGCTCACAATCTCCCTTCCCATTCCAGAATGGATTGAAGAGGCTCGCAAGGAACGGTTTTCAGATCCTTTTCTCTCCCAACTCATTAATAAATTGCAGGCGGATCCAAATTCCACAGCAGGCTACTCTTGGAAAGAGAGATTCTTCGCTACAAGGACAGAGTCATGATATCACCAACATCCACTATCAGAAGTCGCATTTTGGTGGAGTTACACTCATCTCCCACTGCAGGCCATTCAGGCTTTCAGAAGACTTATGCTTGCACTCGACGTTCATTCTTTTGGGCAGGCATGAAAAAGGAAATTCTTACTTTTGTAGTTGAGTGCAACGTATGTTAGCACCACAAAGGAGAAACAGTCAAATCCCCAGGCACATTACAGCCATTTCCCATCCTGGCCTCAATCAGGACGGAGGTTTCTATGGATTTCATTACGGGTCTTCCGAAGTCAGGCAATAAGTCAGTCATCATGGTGGTTGTGGACAGAATTTCTAAGTATGCTTATTTCCGCGCCCTACCCCACCCTTTTACACCGATTTGGTAGCTCAATATTTCATGGACCAGATCTTCAAATTGCATGGCATGCCCACTTCCATTGTGTCTGATCATGACCCGATCTTCACCAATAACTTTTGTCAGGAACTCTTCAGGCTACAAGGTACCCAACTACAATTCATTACTTCCTATCATCCCCAAACTAATCGTCAAACTAAAGCAGTCAACAAATGTCTGGAGACCTACCTTAGGTGTTTCACTTCAGAAAAGCAACATCTATGGGTATAGTGGTTACCTCTAACCGAATGGTGGTATAACACTAACTATCATGCCACCACCAAAATGACTCCATATGAAGCAGTTTATGGTCAACTCCCTCCTTCACCTACTTCTTATATCAAGGGATGGTCGAAGGTACAAGCAGTGGATCAACTCCTACAGAACCACACAACCATGCTGGCCCACCTCAGAGAGAATCTCCATCAAGCTCAAAACCGTATGAAGCAACAGGCAGATCAACATCGTTCAAAACGCTAATTTCAAGAAGGGGATCAGGTATTTTTGAGGCTACAACCATATAAGAAAACATTACTCAAAGACAAGGGTTGTCAAAAATTATCTCCAAAATTCTACGGACTGTATCAAGTACTTCAGCGCATTGGATAAGTCACCTACAAGCTAGCTTTGCCACCCATTGCAAAAATCCATCTAGTCTTCCATGTCTCATGCCTCAAGAAAGTGATTGCGAACCATTTCTAAATTCAAACCAGTCTACCTAAATTGGATGAAGAAGGGTCAATCTGGCTCCAACCTGAATAGGTTATTGACACACGAGAATGCCACCTGCGCGGTCGCATGATCAAGGAAGTCCTCGTCAAGTGGAAAGACACCTCTCCTGAAGATGCGACCTGGGAACCAGCCACTATCCTTCAGCAGTTTCCATAGCTTCAGCCTTGAGGACAAGGTTATTCTTATGGGGGAGGGCATGTTAGGGTCCAACCCTAACCCCCTTATTTATGTAATAGGATCGAGTCACAGTTATAGTTAAGTAAAGAGTCAATAAAGCCCATATTAATAATTGTAAGTGGTTGACCCGCATTTAAAGAAGGGACCACAGTTAGTTTCGAATGGGTCATGGTATTAGATATATGGTATTAATAAGAACCATGGTATTGACCCATGGTATTGCATGTATGAATCCTATATAAAGGATAGAGACTCCCCTCGAGGAGCATCGTGTCTTATTTTATAATTGAGCCCAACTCTATTGGAGGTTTCCCCTCGAAGAGGCAAGTGAACATTTCTTTCCTTTTTGAATAATAAAATACGTGCTATTATTTCTTATTGTTCTGTGTTCTGGGTATATTTCTTCGCATTTTTGGTATGCATAACAGAACTTCCAAATTATGACACTTATTCTCCAATTGTAACATTAAATTCCTTTTAGTAAGGACATTTCTCACCTCCAAGATAGTTTCACTTTTGTCTTTAATTGCACATTCTTCGATCTCTTCCTTCGTTTTAGAATTTACAACTCTCATTATCCTTGTAGCATCTCCTAGTTTGTGCTCCAAGACTTTCTTCACTTCTGCCACTACTTCCTTTATTTTTTGCAATAATTCTTCTTGTTCAAAAATAATCTCAATGGAAGGCCACAACTCAATCATATATTCATTAATACTAAGCCAAGTTATTTCCTTTGCTTGAGTTGTGGTTTGATCGATTACAGATTCACTTTCATAGGTTGTTATTGTTTTTGTTAAATTGAAATTATTTTGAATTTTAGCGACATAAGCATTGTCAGTTTTCAGTTTTTATTCTTGTATCCTCTACAATTATAAACTAATTTTTTTGATCTCTTGACCTTTAAGTATCAAGTTTTCCATGGCCTTTGATAAATTTGTTGTATCGCTAGAATCTGTGTCTACTGAAACAGATGTTGTAGTAGATGTCCTTGTTGTTGAAGTAGCTCCAATAGATGTTGCTATGAGGATAGTTGTTGAAATGTTTAGTTGTTGTTCTTTCTCTTTTAACACTGTTTATATTTAAACTTCCATTTTCTGTATCTGGAAATTTTGTTCAATTATCATTTTTTAACATATTCTGCTTTTCTATCTTGAATTGACCAACTTATTTGGCCTATGGTTTCTCTGTAGTTGGAAGTTTTAGTTGTTTCCTTAATGCGTGGATATCAACATTCTTGCTCTTTATCATTTCTTCAGTCTCTTTAACATCACTAGGTGTTGAATGTGGGATCCCCCAAGGAAATTTTTGGGGTTTAAAGCCCAGATTTTGGTCCAATTTTGTAATCCAAATGTAAAGACTACGCATTCTGTGGTCATGGAGAGCGTAGATGTTAACGAGTCATAGAGTTGTCTACCCTTATTTTTAAAATGTAATGTCGGCTATAGAAGATCCACCCATGGCCCACAGACCATGGGATTGTATAAATAGAGCTAACCTCTAAGTAGTTAGAGGAAATTAGATTATTGAATTATGGAATAAGATATGATGTATGAGAGATAGATCTGAGTAGAAGTCTAAGTTTTGGGTCGTAGCATAGGTAGAGGCTCTGCAGCTGAGTGCGCAAAGGCCTAGAAGTCCGCAGCTGAGTGCGCAGGGCGGGTCAAGTTTGTAATTATTTGGAATTAGCAATAAAGAGAAGTATTGTACAATTTCTGTGTCTTTATTTCTTGTTTATGCATCTGTTATATTGGGTATAAATTTCACTTATAATGCCTATATGATGCATGAACGTATGTAATTGTGTTGGATAAGTGACTGCCAGTAGGAACATTTGTTTATGTGAAGCTAACTAAATAAAACACTTAGCCTAATTAGGAAGATATCACGGTTCACTACCCTAACAGTGTGAAAGGACTTCAGGCCCTGGTTAGAGCTGTGCGGAAGACGATTGTACCCTTTCGCGAAGGTACTGTAGGGTGGAATAGAGGTTTAAGAAACCTGCGTGAAGGTAGGTATAGCTAGAATAAAACAACATCACATGCATATCAAGGGTGCGGAAAATTGGTTCCATCATCCCCCCATATTGCTTTTGGTGAGCCTTCAGTCCGCACTCCACGGGGTTATGCCGAAAGGGCCAGTACTATAGGTATTTGTTTGGCTAACTAATCTTGAACCTGGGTCAGACCCCCACAAGCCAACAAATTGTTCAGTTGCCAGGATCGAAATATGCATAGAGATGTGTGATGTCGTATCACTAGAATCCAACTAAGAAAGAAATCGAAGGCTGGTTGGACAAAAGGATTCACAAGTTCGTGGCACAAGAGAACAGAAACCCGCGACTGTCAAAAGAACAGTGGTTGGACCAATACTTGTATACAGAGAACCACGAAATCTTTTTCGCATCCTTTCCTACTCAGCTATACGAGTGGATCGCAAAGCTAGCAGATAGCCAAGAAGGTGGAAACTTGGCGGTCCTATTGTGTGGACCCCAAAGCTAGTGTGAAGTTTGGAATCATCAAAGGATAAGATCGTGCATGTTGTAGATCATTGACTTGATTGCATCATAGGAGTATTTGTTACTGAATTCGTGGTCGATATCTCAGTCAGCTATAGTGAGGCAGAGCGATGATTTTTCAAAGGACTGTGAAGTAAGTACGTAAAATCTTTGAATACTTGGATTAAAATGTTGTTGTGCGAAAAACGGGTTATGCAGCTACCTTGATGTTTGGGACTATGCGAAGTGGAAAAAGTTACATAAATGAAGGAAATAAGGGTCTGGAGTATAGCCCCTTGATTTCACCTCTATGAGGGGATGAATAAGGGATAACGAAAGTCTCTCTGTGAAGTGCTATTCAGTTGATAAGACAAGGGTTTCCGCAAATACCACCTCCACCACCATCGCGATTTAGTATGGCAAACACAGTGAAGTTGTCTTTGTTCAAAGGTTTGGGAAATGAGGACCCAGACCAATTCTGGTTCGTTGTAAGGGTCGTATGGGAAGCTCAAAGTGTTACAGATGACCATATAAAGAAAGCAACATTGGTTAGCACTCTGTAGGATCGTGCGCTGACCTGGTATATTAATTACTCCAACAATAACCCAAATGTGAGAGTAGCGAACATCCAAGCAGTGGTAAATAGGGAATTTAGCAGGCCTAAATTTGAAGCGCAGCCGATTGTGGGATTCAAAGAGATCACAATGCTACTAGGTGAGATGCATTTGGAACTACGTCAGAGGGTTAAATGTATGATCCGTGAAGCCAAAATGAATTTGACAGATGGATAGCATCGCGAGTGGTTTGTGGCTTCGCTACTACCACACTTAAGAAGTGTGTTGTCGCAGCAGAAGATAACAACTCAGGAAGAGGCCTTCGAGATTTCCATGAGACTACATGGGACCCTGATCCAAGATCCTAACCTAGGAGTTTAGTAGATCCATGCGCAGCTGAAGAATCTGTGCCTTGAGATGCAAAGTCTGAAGCAGGATAGGACGATTCATCCATAGGTACGTGAAGAGGTATGGTGCGTAAAATGCAAGAGTCAGTGTCATGATAAAGGCCATTGCCCAGTCTTTACAAATTACCTTGTAGGAGGAGGACCGATGCCTTTAAGGCCGAAAGCTCAAGTAGGACCTAACGCGAAACCTACTTTGTGGTGCGCTATCTGTTAAGTAGCCAAAAAACATGCCACAGATAACTGCCACTTGTTACAGAAGTATACGCAAACTCTAGAATAGTTGTTTTGTAACTTTTGTAGATCGGTGGGACATGATGAGCGTACCTGCAAGATCTATGAATTGATGATGGATAGAACTCCCACCTACAGGGTTCAATTCGAAACGCGACCCCTTAAACTGAATGTAGGGATGACGCGAACAGGATTTCAGGGGCATCGATGAGGCCGAGGTGGAGGAGGACCTGGTAGAGGTCGAGGACAATTGATTTTCTACAATTGCAGAGGGCCATGACATTATGCCTACGATTGCACTAATCCAATGCGCCCATCGTGCAAGTATTGCACATTGTTTGATCATGAAATAGAAGATTGTCCTACGCTGATAGCTACGATATGTGACAAAGGGGCACTACCACCTGCCCCGACTTAGAACCTGCAGATGATCAGGTCTAAGCTGCCTGAGGAAGACCCGAACATAAATATAGTGCTCCGCAGTGGAATTCCGACGGGGGATGACAAGGGGAAATAGTCGGAAGACAATACATGGGTTTGAAAAGCCCCAGCGAAAGAGGTTGAGTTAGATTTGGAGCGCGCTCATGAAGCATTCATGGAAGCTAAGAAGAGATTTGTTGAGGCCTCCACTTCAGGAAGCAAGGATAAGATTGAGTTGGAGATGGACCCATATATGCTCACAACTTTCCTGGAAACCTGTGTGAAGTTACTGCGCGATAGTAAGGCTGTGAAATGGTTACAGTAACTTATCAATAGATCGGAAAGCATAAAACAAGGACAGGGCGTGAAATGAGACTCACCGCGTAGATAGGAGAATATGAAATGGATCAAGTCATTTTGGATTTTGGATCAAATCTGAACGTTCTATCGAAGCAAACATGGGAGTGAATGGAGAGACATGCACTACAATGGTCTCCAATTCAGCTAAGGATGGAAAATCAACATAAAATAATACCCATGGGGCGGTTGCAGGGAGTGATCGTGGATATTGAGGGAGAAAGCACGCTGGCGAATTTTGAAGTAATAGAGATTGTTGATGACAGCAATCCCTACCCTACACTCTTGGGAATTGACTCAGCTACTGATATGAATGGGGTAATCAATCTGAAGAAGTGAAAGGTAATCTTTGAGAGGAAATCACTGCACGTAATAATACCCCTGGATCCTGCTGAACGATCAGGCTATACGGAGCCGGTCTGCGATTATCAGAGTGATGATGATCTGGACTGAATAGGTAAGATAACGGCGTGAGACCAAGACTAGGTGAATCCCACCGTGGATGGGCAGATTACATGGGAGCGTGAGAGGTCTTGCACTTCAGATTCTAACGAAGAAATAAAGCTCTGGCAGAATCGGTTACATGAAGTAACTATGTTGAATTATAACATGATGACTCGGTCGCTATGCTGTGTGTCGTCAAAAGAAATAAATCTTCCTACTTATGATGGATTGAATGAGGTAGATATCTTTTTAGATGAATTTGAAAGGGAAGTGCTAGAAAAACAATGCTTCTATGCCTTGGACTAGGTAATGTGTGCTACACCTGCAAGATGGTGGGGTACGCACAAGGGGAGTATTGATGATTGGTGCGAATGTAGGAAAAATGATTGGAACATGATTTCGGAAGCCTAAGATGTGACTGACATACAAGTATGATGAGCAGAATGATCCGCGTTTGCATCTGGCCAAATGGATGTAGGCTTATAGAGAAAAGCCACAACCTGAGTGGGTTCACCTATTCTGTCATACCCTGGATGTTATCCCAATGAACTGGTATGTAGAAATAGAGCTTCACCATGGGACAAGTGAATGGGATATCCTACACGAAGGATTCATGATGACATTTAGTTTTGACGTTGGGTTTAACAGTATTGATGAAGTGCTACAAGAAAGTATCCATCTTTAGGATACTACAAGATCCTTTAGACCTGACGCAACCTGAATGGGTTACTTAGCTGAGTCGCGCGTTAGAATGTTATAATGTAACTACAAAAGAAGAGGACGAGGATCTGCAGAAGATTAACATTCCAGAGACAAAAGGCCACCATGAGGTTCAGCGACCACAGATTGAGAACCTTGATATAACCACGTCGGTGAGAACTAAAAAGGTGAACATTGGTACAGAGGCAGAGCCCAAATTCGCGAAGAATGGAGACTGCTGGGACAATGCAACAATGGATAAGTTCATTGAATTGCTCTGCAAATACCAGGACTTATTCCCTACCAAGTTTACAGATTTGAAAGGAATAATCGAAGATCTAGGAGTGATGAAGATCACCTTAAAACCCGACGTGAAGCCAGTTAAGCAGAGGCCTTACCACCTAAATCTGAAATACAAGGAGAAGGTACGCTTAGAGCTAGACAAAATGCTAGCAGTAGGCATTATTGAGCCTATGGAAGAGTCTGATTGGGTAAGCCTGATGGTGGTGCAAGAGAAGAAGTAGAAGGATGAGATAAGGATATGCGTGGATCTCAGAAAACTAAATGGCACTTGTGCATGATCCTTTCCCAACCCTATTCACAGATGAAGTGTTGGACAATGTAGGTGGCCAAGAAGCATACTCCTTCACTAATGGGTTCTCTAGGTACCACCAAATCAAAATCGCATCGGAGGATAGGAGCAAGACAACCTTCGCGGCTAAGAGGGGTTGTTCTCAATACACTATAATGCCATTTGGGCTGAAGAATGCATCAGCTATCTTTTTACTCGTGGTTGTCGTGGCATCCAAGGAATTCATTAAAAAGTTCCTGGAGGTCTATTTTGATGGTTGGATTGCATTTAGACTGGTTAAGCGCCATGTAGAGAGCATGCGCTTGATGTTGGATACCTTTCGAAGATACCAAATCGTGCTCAACCTCAAGAAGTGTCTGTTTTGTGTTCCTTTTGGGAACCTATTGGGGCATGTGGTTTGTAGACAAGGGCTGATGGTAGATCCCGCGAAGATCGCGGTAATTCTAAATTTGGAAGCGTTGCGGAGTGCGAAACAATTGCACGCTACCTAGGGACATACGGGATATTATAGAAAGTTTATCAAAGGCTATGCCCAGATCACCGCACCTGTCCTATCTAGGGTGCTAGACTGGGCTAAATTTATTATCGACCAGGGTGTGTAGACTTAGAGGCGTGTGCCTAAAATATATAGACATAAAGGATCTAATCTAGGCCTATTCTTCTTAATTACAATGTTGTGACTTGATCTAATATTAAACTATCAATCAAATATTTAACTAAGCATCAAACTATGTATCATTATCAGCTAAGTTCCTACTCATAACATGTTGTGTATCACTGTATTTAAAGGTTTCGGTCCCCTTACAGAGATGCCAAACATGAAACCCCTGTTTAATGGTACTCAACAGTCATGAAAATTTATTACAAGCATGTAAAGTAAAAATCTTAAGCATAGTCCATAACAGTGCTTTACAAAACAACCCTGGATCGAATCCCTTATAGGATATGTTTCACGATCCAGATGAGGGTCTGTTCAAGCGCATGCATAGACATCTAACAGTGCATTCATAAACACAAATATAAACATCAATTAAATCCTTGTGCATATATATATATATCGGTTTCAAATATCAATCAAATTCTCTGACTGTAAAATGTAATTAAAATAACAATGTAAATGCAATCAAAATGATATCGGTATACCATGTACGCAGGGCCCGTCCGCGTTCTTGGTACACCGAGATTGTTATTCCACGATCACAGTATTAAAACAACGCACGGAGATTATAATGCAGTCTTGTATTAATTCAAAGCTCTGTTCTGAAGCGACAAGAAATGTAAACGTAAAACGTAAAAGGTAAACTAACATATAACCAGGTTCGGCCTTATAATTACATACGGTTCACATCCCTTGAAAAATGGATGTTCATCCATGGGCGACTGTTGCTGCTTTTACAAAAACGCAAAGATGTTTCTATCCTAGCTTACGCACATAAAAACAAGGAAACAGCTAAAAATCGGATTGACTGTAACTGTGTGCTGTTGCTGCCTTTGTGCCAACATGCCATAGTTGACCAGGCGTTGACTGCGCATGTAGGAGGGTTGTTTCCGCTGCGGGATAGGTGCTTGTCCATGCTTGGACATTCCACTTTTCGCCCATACCTTTCGCTCTGGCCTGGCTGTCATGCCACATGTCAAACGATAAGCCATTTACAGGTTGTTGGGACTTCCTGTAGTTATTTTTCCCAAAAATCCTAATTTACTAACACAAAACCCTTAAATCAATTTAAATGTAATTCAACAACTATAAAACTATTAATTAATCAATTTCCAAGGCATTTGAGGGATAAATGATGAAAAGAGGTAGGTAATGGTCATGTTTTGGGAGGGAAAAAGGGGTCATAGAATGGTACCAACATCTCTCCCCGACTTAATGACTTAGCA
>APFE031410474.1:376577-414067 GCA_000404065.3 Pinus taeda | reverse complement strand
TGATGGTGGTATATTTTTCATTTTGATCTCATCATCTTCCTGTGGTTCTTGTATGGGAAAAGGAAAAGTTGACTCTTCCTCATCTCTCTGTCTTTGATGTGGTGCTGATCCATCTCCTTCCTCAGCCATCTTAGTAGATTTCTTTGTATCAGAGCCACTTATTTCAAAGAGGCGATTAAGGTAAGAGTGTTCAATCTCTGGAGAGTGTTGAGTCACTGTACTACTTTCTCCTTGTGTGGCAGACCTAGGAGAGTCCCTCTTCTGTGATTTATGTATGAATAAAGTTTGCCTTTCGACGAGAGTAAGTCTCTGCCCTGATTTTTGTTTATCCTCTAATGCTTGAATGATATTTTCCTCAGCTGGTGTTGAATTGTTTACAGAGTCTGCTCCTGATGATGATGGGTTAGTTTTTGAATGGTGGGGGGTTCTTATGAATCTACCCTAATTGTCTCTAAACCTAGGCATAAATGAACATGACCTTTGACTATATTTTTTTTTGTTTATTTTTGTTTATTGAATTTTTTTTCTTTTCAATCCTTTAAGTACGCCTCCCCGGCAACGGCACCAAAATGTAGTGTCCTATCTAGGGTGCTAGACTGGGCTAAATTTATTATCAACCATGGTGCGTAGACTTAGAGGCGTGTGCCTAAGATATATAGACATAAAGGATATAATCTAAGCCTATTCTTCCTAATTACAATGTTGTGACTTGATCTAATATTAAACTATCAATCAAATATTCAACTAAGCATCAAACTATGTATCATTATCAGCTAAGATTCAACTCGTAACATGCTATGTATCACTGTATTTAAAGGTTTCGGTCCCCTTACAGAGACACCAAACATGAAAGCCCTATTTAATGGTACCCAACATTCATGAACATTTATTACAAGCATGCAAAGTAAAAATCTTAAGCATACAGTCCATAACAGTGCTTTACAAAGCAACCCTTGATCGAATCCCTTACAGGATATGATTCACGATCCAGATGATGGTCTATTCAAGCGCATGCATAGACATATAACAGCGCATTCATAAACACATGAATATAAACATCAATTAAATCCCTGTGCGTATATATCAGTTTCAAATATCAATCAAATGCTCTAACTGTAAAATGTAATTAAAATAACAATGTAAACGCAATTAAAATGATATCGGTATACCATGTACGCAGGGCCTGTCCGCGTTCTTGGTACACCGAGATTGTTATTCCACGATCACAGTATTAAAACAACACACGGAGATTATAATGCAGTCTTGTTTATATTAAATCAAAGCTTTGTTCATGAAGCGACAAGAAACGTAAAAAACGTAAATTAACATATAACCAGGTTCGGCCTTATAATTACATACAGTTCACATCCCTTGAAAAATGGATGTTCATCCATGGGCGGCTGTTTCTGCTTTTACAAAAACGCAAAATGTTTCTATCCTAGCTTACGCACATAAAAAACAAGGAAACAACTAAAAATCGGATTGAACTGTAACTGTGTGCTGTTGCAGCCTTTGTTGCCAACATGCCATAGTTGACCAGTGGTTGACCGCGCATGTAGGAGGGTTGTTTCCGCTGTGGGATAGGTGCTTTTCCATGCTTGGACATTCCACTTTTCGCCCATGCCTTTTGCTCTAGCCTGGCTATCATGCCACATGTCAAACGATAAGCCATTTACAGGTTGTTGGGACTTCCTATAGTTATTTTGCCCAAAAATCCTAATTTATTAACACAAAACCCTTAAATCAATTTAAATGTAATTCAACAACTATAAAACTATTAATTAATCAATTTCCAAGGCATTTGAGGGATAAATGATGAAAATAGGTAGGTAATGGTCATGTTTTTAGAGGGAAAAAGGGGTCATAGAATGGTACCAACAGCGCCGATGGAAAAATTGTTGAAAAATGATGTCTCGTTCTGCTGGAATGATGAATGTAAGGAAAGCTTGTATATATTGAAAGAGAAGATGGTTACCGCACTGATTCTAGTCTTCCCGGAATGGAATAAATAATTTCATGTACATGTTGATGCATCATGTATAGCGTTAGGAGCAGTACTAACACGGGATGGTGAAGAAGGCTTGGACCACCCTATTGTGTTCACAAGCCACAAATTATCCAAAGTAGAGAAGAACTATTCCACCATTGAACGCGAGGGGCTAGCTATGGTGTATGCGCTCTAGAAGTATCCACACTACTTGCTAGGGGGTCACTTTAATATGTATACGGATCACTCCACACTGAAGGACCTGGTCAATAATCCTATGTTGGGGGGGTGCATCTGCAAATGGCTCTTATTGTTCCAAGAGTACAATTTTGAAGTTGTTGTGAAGCCTAGACGATTGAACATAAGAACTGACCACCTGTCGCACATCGAGACAGGGGAGGAACCTACTAATTTGGAGAAAGGATTACCTGATGCGCAACTCTTTGTTGTGCGCATCGCGAATGGACATTTCGAGGATATAATACACTTCCTAACAACTGGAACTGCACCAGAAGGATACTCTGTCCAAAAAAAGAAGGAATAAGCGGTGTGCACGGCATATTTCTCTGTCATTGTTGGGCATCCATACAAAATGGGAATGATGAAATATTGCGAAGGTATGTACCTGAATTTGAATGAAACAACATCCTCACGGACACTCATGGGGGCTGCGGGAGGACATTATGCAGGAAGAGCAACTGTGTAGAATATTCTACGCGTAGGGTTGTGGTGGCCAACCCTTCATCAAGATTCAAAAGCATATTGCAAGGCATGTGATGTATATTAAAGAACAGATAGGCCATCGTGGAGGGATGAAATGTCTTTGAATCCACAAATGACGTTACAGCCTTTTGAAAGGTGGACAATAGAGTTTGTAGGACCTATTCAGCCTCAAGGGAAGACAGGTGCGAGGTACATTATCACTGTGACGGAGTATTTGGCTCATTGGGCAGAAGCGCAGCCAGTGAAGGATTTCACAAGCACGACTACCGTGAAGTTTCTATGTGAACATGTACAGACGCGATTTGGATGCCCAAAGATCTTGATGAGTGATCGTGGTACACACTTCCTAAATGAGACGATCAACACACTAACGAAGGAATTTTAGGTGTATCACCAAAAGAGCACACCTTATCCCCCACAAGCTAACAGGATAGTGGAGGTCCTCAACAAAGTGCTTGAAAACATGCTAACCAAGGTATGAAATGCTCAGTGAAGTGATTGGGACCTACGCATACCTGTAATATTATGGGCTTATTGGACAACATGTAAGAAGTTAACAGGACAGACACCCTTTAGACAAGGTCGAAGCAGTGATGCCTATGGAGTACATCATGCCTATTCTACACATAGCAGTTCTCATAGGTATGACGGATCGCGGAGCCCTAGAATAGAGGCTCACGTAGTTGGATGCACTCGAAGAAGAGAGATTTTTGGCTAGATTTCACCAGCAGGTCCAAAAGCAGCGCGAAAAGGCATGGCACGACCAACATATCAAGTTGCGGACATTCAAGGTAAACGATTTGGTTTTGTTGTATGATAGTAAGTTCAATAAATTCCCCAGAAAATTTAGGATGCACTGGTTAGAGCCGTATGTTATTAAGGAGATTACTGACAGTGGCGTGGTCCAGTTGGTTAAGTTGAATGGAGATCCCTTCCAAGGAAAGGTGAATGGCAGTCATTTGAATCCATACATAGGTAGCCCATCCATCTAACTAGCCAACAGAAGCACAGTTTTAGTGCTCCAGACAGTTGAAAGGAGGCATGGGACTATAAACTACACTGCCAGGTTATGCAGCGAAGTGTCACAGGGTTTGCGACAGCTGCACTCGCACGTAGGTCCATCGGAAAGTGACTGTTAAAGTCACTATTCACGATTTGATGGTCGGTTTGAGGCCAATTGGAGTGGGTGGCAGGCATTTAAGGCGATATTTATGGGTTATATTCTTGAAAATCTATCGCCAATCTAGCATTAATGGACTGAATGTGGGGGGAACGGTCGAATTTGAATTCAAAATTCCCTATAAATTACAAGTGGTTATCCAGCGGAAAACACTTGGCATTTTAAGAACTGAGTTGTTACGTGCTCAAGTATACATGAACCGAGACCTATTCGAGACTCTGAAAGTGAATTCATTATTTGAGCAACTACTAGAGACGCTGCAAGAATTGTGGAATAGTGTTATGTCAGCACCCATAGAAGCCATGGACATAGGAGTAGTGACACCCGAGGAAGCCGCGCAAGAAATTGCGGTAGTAGAGGCCCTAGAGAGCGCCAGAATAATAGTTGAGGTCCCTAAATTGCCTAGAACACCAAGACCAAAGAAGGATAAGAAGGCTATGATATCGATGTGCATCTAACCAAGAAACCCACAGAGGACCAAGCTCACCCTACAAGAAAAGGGGAAGGCCATTAATCTAGAGGCCGACGAGGAGGAATCTAAAGAAATCTTGGTGGAAGAAGAGGACGAAGAAATGGGGGTTGAAACCCAAGGTGTAGACCCTATTACCAGGCTACTAGAATATGTTCCTCCGTGCAAGGGAAAAGACAAAGTGCCAAAGGACATAGATGAGAGCAAGAGCTCTCTGCAAACCTAGTTTCTCCCAGACGATATTGTTTTTGAGGGACCGCACTTAGGGCGACTTCCTGTACTGAAGCTTGAAGTTTGGGACCTCGTAGATCATGAGAAATTCTCGTATTTAGCGACTGAGAAGCTAATGTGTCAGTGATTGACACGGTGGCAAGAATGATTGAATTGGAGCCGCACAAATGGCTCAGGGGTGTACAAAAATCCAGGTTGCTAAACCTGGTCTGGGTGCCGCATTACCACCACACCCCAGTGATCGTCTTCATCATCAGGCAGCCGCTTTTCTTGGTGCATGATGGGTTTTTGTGGTTGGAGGAGCCCATTCCCATCGTAGACCACTTGATTCATCGAATCACACGGCTCCCTTATTCAGGCGAGGATCCAGCCAATATTTCAGAAGGAAAAGGTAGCGAGTTGGCCCTCGCGGAAGCGATGAAGAAGAAGTTCAAGTTGGAGAAGAAGAAGCGAGGATACGCCATCTCCAGCATTAACAACCCCACATTCAAGGTAATGACACAAATACTAGCAGGAAAATTGATGCAGAAGTGCCACATGGATGAGGTGCCCGCGCCTGTGATTGCACAAGCGTCCCAATGTGCGGAAGGCGTCCAGTTCAACTAGGAGAACTATTTATGCGATGAGTTCCTTGTGAATTGTCATGAGGCACAGGAGTAGGGAAAAACCTTTCACTACGCATGGTTCCTATTGTCGATCGTACTGGTGGCATGGGAACTACCCGAAGATAGCCAATTCCCTTCGGTCGCATCGGACCTTCCAGAGGCAGCGAATTACACTTCGCTGTGGGTGACCAAGGACTCGCAATGGATAAAGGAAAGTAACATCTTTTGTGTCTTAATGGAGATGAGCATCAAGATGGGGATCAATCACAAGCCGCGGTTGTCGCCCACAATATATGCTAGTGTGAAGAGCTTTGCAGAGCTCAAAGAGGATTTCCACCATGTCTTTATCAGGGTGCAAAAGGACCCTATGAAGACATGGCATAACCTACTGTACCTCGCAACTAATGATGTAATTTTCACAGATCTTGAGTCTTGGCCACCCGAGTGGCGCACTCCATATAGCTTTGTGGTGGAAGCGAAAAAGTCCATAGCGCAACGCAAGAAGGAAGAGACAAAGCTCTAAATGGCGCATCTAGTGGAAAAGCGCAGAAAGGAAGAAGCAGAGGCTAAGGCCCTGGCAGCGTGTGACGCTAAGAAATTGGTTGAACAGTGGCAAACAGGAGGAGCAGAGTGCGAAGAATAGAAGTCACCTTCACCCAAAACTGAGGTAAAAACAGAGACAAAACAAGGTGGCCCAGACCCGCAGATGACATCCACCCAACTCAAGCATCCACGACTGTGAGAGCAAGCAGTGCCACGAAAGAAAACAAAGGCATCAAAGACATCCTTCAACCCAATCACCCTCACAGAGGGGTATTTTCATGATATCAGAAAAACAGTGAGGGATATCACCACGGAGGCCCTCCAACAATTCAAGGAGTAGCAACAGTTGGTATTGGGGGCTCTCTGGACAGAGTTGCAGGAGTTGTAGATACGCACTCCACAGGCTAGCACAGTGTCCACCAGCCTCACGATCAGCACTTCAGCTGCCGAGGAGATGTTGCGCACGAATGTGGCCAACATGATAGTGCTACCAGATGGGACACTTACTACAGAGAAGGAGGTTGACATGCCCATGATTAGCATTTTTAAAGGGTTCGGATTCAACATGGTCACTCTCCCTCGGGAGATGCTCTACCTCTTACAAGATGGAATCATAGCGGAACTTAGGGCCCGAGAGAGTCGTGCACTACAGGTGATGAGCGAGCAATGCATCAACATTGATCAGTTCGGCCTGCAACGCAATGAGGTAATGGAGTAGAACAAGCAGATTATGCAAGTAATAGAGGAAGCCTGTCGGATGGTCCCAGAGTTGGACACTCAGGCAAAAGAAATGGTGGAGAAGCGTGTTCGCAAGTTGGCCACAGGGATGTGCGACGCTCGAGTAGAGATGGCCAGGGTTCAGCTTGAGTTGAACCTACAGATCACATAACTGCAGTTGAAGGCTCAGCCTTCAACTTTGTCGTAAGTCAAGGAAAATCATACAACCGTTATTACAACAGCAATGGCGGTGGTTGACAGTATAGTGGCAGATTACATGCAGCTATTTGAACAATCATTTGAGGTCTTAACCACCCTACAAGATGACCTAAATGTAGAGAGCCTGGAGATAGAGGCGCGCAAGCTATAACAGAGGTATGACAAGGTAAAAGGGACCGCACAAACAGTTTCCCTTACGAAGAGGCTTGCATGGATGCAAGAGGCAAAGGCGCTCAAGGAATAGGCGGATCCTGCTCGGCATAAAGAAGCAATCTTAAAATAGTGCCTACCGCCATGGATAGACAAGGCTTATGCGATCATATCCTCCATTGAAGGAAAGCTCACGAAACTGCAGGTATCTCAGCAAAAGATTCAGAGCAGCAGTCGCCGAACAACGAGTGGAAGAAGTCCACTAGGTGGCCGCTCAGTGCTCTGCCTACGTTGCAGTGATCCAAACAGAGTTGGGAGGTCTTCGTGCTAAGATCTCCACACCTGAAAAGTGACTCGAGGGCGAGTCATGATGTTTGTGTTGGGGGCCTATTGGGCGCAGGATCCCTCAAGGACAGTTTTGGGGCCTAAAGCCCAGATTTTGGTCCAATTTTGTAATACAAATGTAAAGACTCCGCATTTTGTGGTCACGGAGCGTGTAGATGTTAAAGAGTCATAGGGTTTTCCGCCCTTATTTTGAAAACGTAATGTCGGTTGTAGAAGATCCACCCATGGTCCGCGGACCATGGGATTGTATAAATAGAGCTAAGCTCCAAGTAGTTAGAGGCAATTAGATTATTGAATTATGGAATATGAAATGATGTATGAGAGATAGCTCTGAGTAGAAGTCTAAGTTTTGGGTGTAGCATAGGTAGAGGCTATGTAGCTGAGTGCACAGAGGCCTAGAAGCCTGCAGCTGAGTGTGCAGACCCCTACAGTTGAGTGCGCAGGGTGGGTCAAGTCTGTAATTGTTCGAAATTACCAATAAAGAGAATTGTTATACAATTTCTGTGCCTTTATTTCCTGTTTATGCATTTATTATATTGGGTATAAATTTCACTTATAATGCATATATGATGCACAAACATATGTAATTGTGTTGGATAAGTGACCGACAGTAGGAACATCTGTTTACGCGAATCTAACTAAATAAAACACTTAGCCTAGTTAGGAAGATATCGTTGTTTGCTACACTAGCAGCGCGAAAGGACTTCAGCCCCTAGTTAGGGTTGCGTGGAAGACGATTGTACCCTTTCGCAAAGGTATTGTAGGGTGGAACAGAGGATTAAGTAACCTGTGCGAAGTCAAGTATAGCTGGAATAAAACAACATCACATCCATCTCAAAGGTGCAAAAACTTGGTTCCAGCATCCCCCCATACTACTTTGAGTGAGACTTCAATCCTCGCTCCATGGGCTGATGTCGAAAGGGCTAGCAGTGTAGGGATTTGTTTGGCTAAATAACGTTGAACCTAGGTCAGGCCCCCACAAGCCAACGATTATATCATAACTTTATTACCAGTTGTTCCAATTATTTGATCCTGATATCTTTGGACAAAGAGGACATTTTCTCCATCTTTAATTGTGAATTAATGTTGTTCAGTGAAGCTTGCAGCTTGGATGTTATCATAGTTGAACTAGTTAAGGTAGAGTATATAATTTCTCCAACCTTCTTATGCAAGTCAATCTGATCAATAGGATGGTTATGTTTAGTATCAAAAGAAAATATAGATTTTTTGTAGTCTTCTTCACTTTTAAGGACTAGAACTTTATGTTCCAAAAAGGCTAGCTGAAACTATCCCTTCTCTATGTCAAGTGTAGAAAGAAGTCTATGTTGGGTGGTAGACGTCTATTTCCAGAATTCAAAATATGTGGTGGCCTTCAGTTCCTCATTCTTTCTTTAATTTCTTTATATCTAGAAAAAATATTATGCTTTTCTACACCCTGATTTACTGATGACATAGGAGAATCTGTAGAGATCTCCTCAATCCTTGGAAACGTTGCAGTATGTAAACCTGTTAATACCATTGTTGGTTTCTCCTATGAACTTGCTCCTTGAAAAGGATCCTCCTAAGTATTAGTTGTCTTTCTCATTTAAAACACTTGTAAATTTTTCTCTTACATTTTTGAAATTGAAGGAGACAAACTTTCTCTTGGCCTCTTGGTCTCTTTCTCCTATGGAACTAGAGTTTGTGAATTTGTTGCATTAACAACTTGTTCCTTTGCCTCTTGCAGTGTGTTCTTCTATCACTCTTCTTGATTGTTATATTTTTGGCCTCAGTGTACGTGCATAAGAAGTTGCCTTATGTTCAACTCTTAATTTAGAAATAATCCCCAAGGGATCATAAGACCAGGTGAAGCTCAATTTGAATTTCATTTCCTTTAATAGAGAATCTTACTAGAAACAAAGTGTAGATCATCCATATTCATCATCTGTCTTATATATTCTAGTGCAAAATCCTGAATGGCACAAATTTAGGCAACCTATAGGGAGGTATCTCACATCCATAAATTCTAATATTTGTGTAATTCTGGTAAAGATACATGTTTCCAATTTTTGTCTTCTCACTGAGGTGAAGAATTTTTTTTTTTTATCTCAGGTGAAATCCTAGGAATAACATCACTGTTGAGATGACACAAGGCCATATATAGAAATTTATTTACATAATCAGAGAATGAGTACTCTTTTGTATTTTTCCTTACTAAGGAAGTCCAATGAATTACAGACTGAGTATTTCCCTATGCATCTAACTTTTGTAATGGAAATTTAAATCTATATGCGTAGAAAAATAGAAGCAGGTACACAAGGACTGGTTGGTGCTTGAAAGAATTTTCAATATAAAACTTCAAGAATTGATCATGTATACTTTCTGCCATAAATTCACTATAATTGAAAATATGTGATGGTTTCTCTCCTGCTGAAAATACTGATAAAAATCCCAAAATTACCTCATCAACCCAATGGTCACTTGGATATCCTAACAGACACGAAACCATGGAGATAACCCACCTAGACATCTCTAGAAATATGAAAGAAGAGTAGGGTGTACTTCTTCTTGGTAATTCAGAATTTTCATGTAAAAAAGTTTCAAATATTTTAGCTCTCTGAGGGAATGTGAGTTTCTGAGGTGATAGTAAACAAGACATCATTGTTCTGGGAAATTACAGCCCTTTGACTGGGTAAATACCTTAAATGACACCAGGTGACAAATTGTGGGAAGAAATAGGTTTGAGGAAAGACAAATTGAGGTAGGAAGGAGTCCCTCATACTGAATTAATCATTGGCAACTAGAAATTTCTGATTCGCCTAGTTGTGGAGTTCATAGAGATCGAACTCACACTAGATTTCACAGATCTTATATTGTTTGTCAACTAGAGGAAGCTCATCTAAATTTCTTACAGGGGGCAACATTGGGCTCTCTACCACTAATTTAGATTTCCCTTTAGACAACGATATGTTGAAATGTGTATTTGCAGAGAGGTGTATCGAATTACTGGGAATTTAGCGATCGTTAGTGTATCAAATTCTTTGGAGTTGATGGAATTTGGAAGATCGTTGCACTACTGCAAGAGAATGAAAGGAAGGGAATTTTGAAGGGCAGAGGGATGTTTTATAAGTTTCAGATGAGTTAATTGTTTTGGCACATCTAGTAAATGCATTTAGACAATGGCAGGAAGTTTTAATCATTGTAATGGTTAATTAGACGTTATCGGGGAGATTTATTGATAAAACAGTAATGTGATGTGCGCGAATGAGTGATAGAAAAGTGGCGAGGTGTGGGATAGTGACAACGGAAGTGGATCAAAGGAAAGGTGGTTTCCGGGGGGGGGGTCTAAAATGATATGGAGAGGACATGTACCCCATGCAGCATAAAACAAAACCTCTTTTCAGACCCCCCCCCCCCAGTTAAATGTTGATAGTGCGAGGGGTGTCCGAAATTCATCCCCCGTTGTTCATCAGGGCAGGGGTGATCTCCACCCTTAATTTTTTCTCGGACTTTATCATAAGCCGACAACGCGTCAATTCAATTTGCTTGATTACTAATTAAACCTCGATTAATTAAACTAAAAAGGATTAACATTATTTTAAAACAAAATTAATCATAGTGGCATTTAAACAAGCATGCCCATACTTTGGGATTTCATATTCTTATTTTTTTCATATATATTTTTTTATAATCCCATTTTATTATGTTTTGGTTCATTTTTTTATTTTTTCTTATTTCTTTCTTTTTGTATTTTATTTTTTTTTTCAATATTCTCTTATATAATTTTTTTATTCTTTCTTTTTCAACATAAAAGGACGTGGAAAACATAATATTATGGTGAAAAAAAGTTACAACAGGGCCTTTCATATGATCAAGGACTTCAAGGCATTGATCAAAAATAAAACAGGAAATAAAATCAAAGTCTTCGAGTCTGAAAATGGTGGAGAATATACATCAACTGAGTTTGTTGAATTTTACAGGCAAGTTGGTATTAAGAAGGAAACTATTGTTCCTTATAACCTCAAACAAAATGGAGTGGTTGAAAGAAATAACATATCCATTGTGGAAGTTTCTCGAGCCATGCTTCATGATCAAAAGTTGTTGAAGTTCCTTTGGGGAGAAGCAACAAATATAGCGGTATATGTTCAAAACATGGTTCCTCATCAAGCATCTGATAACAAGACCCCCAAAGAAGTATTCACAAGTGTGAAGCCCGACATTGGACATATTAGGATATTTGGTTGCCCCGTATATTTTCATGTGTCAAAGGACAAGAGGAACAAGATGGAAGCCACTAGAAGGAAAGGTATGTTTATTGGGTACTGTGAAAATTCTAAAGAATTTATAATATATATACCTAGTCAAGGGAAGATTGAGTTTAGCAAGGGTGTAACCTTCAATGAAGATGTAGCCCTTGGAAAAGCAAGGGACCTTCCTCTGCCTTCTCCTCCCGAAAAAGAAGATGATGATATGGATCCTCTAGAACGTTCTTCTGTGCTAGAATCTAAGAAGGATATTATTTATGATCTTATGGAGCCCATCAATCCTTTGGAGCCTCCTGCAAAGGATACTCTTTCCAAGAAGAGACAATTATGGCTTCAAGATACATTGCAAGATATTGAGAGACATATCTGCGCAAAAGGGACCTTTAGAGAAAGCAAGAATCGATGTCAGTATCAAGGATATGTTGTAACCATGAGTATGGTCATTCATGTTGAGCCACCTACCTTTGATGAATTTGTGAAAGAACAAGTTTGGAAGGAGTCTATGGATGAGGAGTATGAATTGATTATGAAAAGTGATGTATGGGATGTCATACTAAGACCGAAGGGAAAATAAATTGTGACTTCGAAATACATATACAAAATCAAACATGGATTTGATGGAAGTATCAAGAAGTATAAGGCAAGGTTCGTGGCTCGAGGGTTCTCCCAGAAAGAGGGAGACTATTATGATGATATATTTTCTCTCATTGCTTAATACACCATTATTAGATCGATCGCTTCCCTTCCTACTAGTCAAGGATGGGCTCTTCACCATATGGATGTAAAGACAATATTTCTTCATGGCATACTACAGGAAGAATTTTACGTTGACCAATGCAGGGATTTGAAGTGCGGAACCAAAAGACACATGGTTGTAAGTTGAAGAAGGAATTATATGGCTTGAAGTAAGCCCTAGAGCCTAGTATGCTCATATTGACAGTTACCTGGTGAAGCTTGGATTCATGAGAAGCATTGTTGATCCTAACCTCCACTTCAAGGTGGTCCATGGTATGCCTTTGATTTTAGTTTTATACGTTGATGATCTCTTCTTGACAGGTAGTGAGCCTCTTATTCTCGAGCGTAAGAGTGAGTTGGCCTCTGAATTCAAGATGAAGGATCTTAGTATGTTGCATTACTTCTTGGGATTATAGGTTTGGAAAATACCTAGAGATATTTTCCTTTCTCACGAAAAATATGTCGTAAAGTTGATGGAAATATTTGGAATGACAGAATGTAAATCCTTGGCCACCCCCATGGAGATAAATTTCAAGAAGTTGTGTGGAAATGTTGTTGGACCACACCTAAATAATCATTTTGAGTATCGACAATTGATTGGTGCATTGATGTTCCTTGTGAACACTCGTCTGGACATATGATTTGTAGTGAACACCTTGATTCAATTCATGACTAAGCCCCTTAATGCACATTGGGTTGTTTCCAAACATATTTTGAGATATTTGCATGGGACAATTAACCTTGGTCTAAGAGATACTGTGTAAAATATACGACTGCTTGGATACACTAATGTTGATTGGGCTGGAAAAACTATTGATAGGAAGAGCACTTCAAGGTGTTGTTTTAGATTGGGGTCTCCGATGATATCTCAGATGAGCAGGGAACAAAATTTCACAGATTTAAGCATGGTCGAGGTAGAGTAAGTTGCCTCTAACATGGCTAGTTGTGAGGAAGTTTGGTTGAGAAATCTATTTGGAGAGTTATTTGATCAGATCCTGGATACAATAATCATATATTGCAACAAAAAGAGTGGCATCTAATTAGAAGAGAATCTCATATTTCATGAAAATTCCAATCATATTGAGATCAGGTACCACTACATTCGAGATATGGTACAGCGAGGAGCTATAAGACTCCATCACATATCGATTGACGATTAGATTGCACACATTCTCACCAAGGCTTTCTCAAAAGGGAAGTTCTTAGTATCAGAGGGAGTAGCTTGGACAAGTGGATGTCACCCTCCTAAGTAAGGGTCCTCATTGATCAAGAACACTAATCTATGCTCCCCCCCCGCTTGTTTGAGCTCAAGGGGAGACGAATTGAGCCTAACAACTCCAGGGGTTGAGGGCTCTCTGGACAATAGGATGGTTGTGATCCTTACCATTTGAGTTAAGTAGTATCTTTACTATGGTAACCATATTTTTTGTGTGATCCTTGTCATTTATGACAAGTTGGGTATCTTCCCCTATCATGATTAATAGAGTATACCCCAATATTCATCCTACCGACAAGCAAGGCTTATTAATATTGTCTCCACATCTGGTCAATGTGTTGAGATGACTTGAAATGATGTGATCCTTGCATAGAAAGTAGTGTCTCACTCAAGCATAGAGGATGCAAGTGTTCTACCACTTGACTCTTATGGTCAACTTGGGAAGATCAATAGACATTGGGATGAATGTGATCACTACCTTATATGGCAACTTTGGTCTCACTTGTTGACTAGACAATATGATGGATGTGATCCTTGCTAGTAGATGGATCTCACCCAAGTGTCATTAGACGATAGGATGGATGTGATTATTACCTTCTATGGCAAGTTTGGTATCACTTGTTGATCTAACAATATGATGGATGTGATCCTTGTCTGGCATGTGGATCTTTCCTATTGTTATTGGATAAAGGGTTGTAGCTTGAGTTCCCATATGATGTAAAATTATTCTTCTTTTAGATTAAGGAGTGTTCAGCAAATGAGCAGAGACGACATTTGACTTGATCATGAAAAAACGTTTGTGATGGGATATATATTGCAGTCAGAAATTTCTCCCTATCTGAGAGGGAGTGTTAATTTGGCATCTCAAGGATAAATTCCCTTCATTGGACAAAATTCCTAATCCAGAGAGACCCAAAATTGACCTTGCAAGCACTTAATTTGGTTAAGGAAAAATGTATTTTTGATGTAAAAACCCCCAATGTCACAATTATCCAACACGGACTAGAAGAAAAATTGGCACCCCTCTAACACATATAAATATGAGTCAAGTCTCACCTCATTTGGTATCACATCCACTCAGCACATCTCTATCCACAACTGCTTATTTCGTAAAATTATGAGGAAACATCTTCTCTTCACACGTGCGAGGGTTTTTGGATAGCTCTAAATTTTTTGTGTTGACTTTCGGTGCAGGAGACTTTGAATAGCATTTACTTTGGTATTTTTGGCATGGCTTTTCTTTGATTTTTCTTGGAAAAACTTTTTTCTACTAGGCCGCATTGATTAGCACAAAATCTAAGAAGATTTAGGCACTTTCACCTACGTTGACTGCAAACTTGAATGCAAACTTTGACGACAAAGACTCTATCTTTGTTTATGAAGGCTCATTTGACCGTTATTGACTTGGATAGAATTGCAGACTTTAATCATTGACCAAAATTGACATTTTGAGTGATCCAAAAATGAAAGTTAAGGTTACCTTGATTAATGTGCAAGTTTTTTTATGTCCTTTTAAGCAAAAAATTAATTGCAAAAGTAAACAAATACAGGGTAATTTGCAGAAATTTTACAATAATAAGAGGACAAAAACGTGACATAAGACAAGATCATTTTGATAACTAAGTTCACCCATCTTAGGCTACATCTCCGAGTCCATATTCCAATGATGACCACTTCATTAAAATGCTCAAATTTTCATTGCATCATTTTACAAGCTTCAAACTAATAATCTGACACTTCCGCGCTACTCAGAACGCTCAAAAACCCCCATCTAGGCTCTTCTTGATCTCAAAAATCCTTAAAATTAAGAAAAATACCCCAATTAAACCAAACTAGTCTACAACTATAATCAATAGGTCTCGGTCCTGCTAACTTGGCAATAAAACTACCTTAGCCCAATTTTTCGGGTGTTTAGGTTAGTACTTTGTAGGTTAGGGGTTCGATCCTCCCACCCATCATTTGTTGTGTTGTTTGTTTTAAATATTAAATATATTTTTTAATATGGGTTGAAGCCCCCACCGATGGCCCCACTCCCGATTTCCACATTAACCACATCGCCTTGGTCCTGGATGCGTGCGGTGTGCCTCGCACCCATCCCCCACACCATACATCATTGGTTCATTAACAAGCGAAAACCATGGGTTAGGCTAGTCAGGCATGCCCGGCGGCTCGCCCTTTCCCCCAACTATCAGACCACTGCACAATAAATATAAGTCGTGACCGTCGGTAAATAAGCAACACCCTTGGTGCATTGGTAGGGTCCATAATTCATAATTATCAGGTCATGTGTTTGATGCTTGTGGAGCTTGTCGGTCGACTTAAAAAAATTTGGTGTCATCCAAAGTGCCACGTGGTCTCCTGGGATTACGCCACGTTTCACTCTGTGATTGGCCCAACTCCGAAACCATTAACCCAATAGTAGTGCACCACATGTCCTCCCGTGAATGGACCAAATTTGAGCTTTTGATTGGCTCCCTCCTAACCAATTTGTACTACCCAATCATTGGATGATGTCAGCACCACATCAAAATATGAACTACCACATCAACATTCGTACCCTGCATAGTCAACTTGCAACTTTGACTTTTTTGTTGTTTGACCAAAACTTCAAAACTTAATAACCTGCTCTTATAGTTTTGGACTTAGGTGATTCAAGGATTGTTTGTATTAGAACGAGAGCTCCATGATTTGGCATTGGTTTCGGGAGAATTTGTGCACTTTGATTTTTCAGCATTTTTTGGATCCCCTGGATCACACTAGAAGCTTTTGGACCACCAAAAGTTTGTTTTTACTCAGCAAGTGAGGGTACTTCTCCCCCGGTTTTCCAATCTCTATCCACCTTGCTTTGCTCAGATTGGTACCTTTGAGCCCCACTCGAATATACTCCACATTTCCTCTGTGTGAAGTCCTTATCCTCTTGTCAAGAATAGTATCTTGTTGCAATTCTTCTAAATATTCAAGAGAAAAATATTCTATAGATGGAATCTGAACATTCTATCCTTTATCATCAATCAAAATAGGCTCATACAATCTCAATTTTTCCACATTCACAACAGAATAAGTTTGCAAGTAACTTCATGGAAAATCTAATCGGAAAGTGTTATTACCAATATTCTCCAAGATTTTTAAAGGGCCATATCTGATTGGTTTTAGCTTTTGACCTTCACCTTGCAATATTTCCTTATTAAAGTACAACCAAACTTGATCTCTCGCTTGGAAATCATTATCAACATGATGCTTATCCTGTCTTGCTTTGTGCTTGGCTTGGATTTTATCCAACTGTTCTTGTACCCTTTGATGCACTAACTGGATTTGTTCAATGAAATGTTTGGCTTTGTCCACATCACTATGTCCCTCTACTGCAATATCTTTACCAAAGATGAAATCCAAAGGATACTTTGGGAAATAACCCAAACAAGCTTCAAATGGAGATACTTGTGTAGATGAATGCTTGGCATGATTGTATGCATGTTGGATGTAATACAAATGCTTATCCCAAAGTTTAGGATTCTTACCACAATATCCTCAAAGAAGATGCATTACTATTTTGTTCACTACCTTTGTCTGACCATTGGTTTGCGGATAAAATGTTGTGCTCTTATTCAATTTTGTGTCCATGAGTTCCCATAAACTTGGCCAAAACTTTTTGATAAATCAAGAATTAGATACAATAGAATTAGGTAACCCAAAGTGAGCCCATACATTTTGGAAGAACATCTATGTGGTTTGTTCAACTATGACTTATTTCTTACAAGGCATCAAGACACACATTTTGCTTAGACGATCCACTACAACATAAAATAACCATGACCTTTTCTAGACATAGGAATTCCCCCTACAAAATCCATAGAAACACTTTCCCAAGGACGAAAACGGATAGGAAGTGGAGTATAAAAACTAAATTTCCTATTACTTGGCTTACTAGTAGCGCACATAGAACATATTTTTACATATCAATACAATTTCATTCATACAAGGCCAATAACAATACCTCTGTAATTGAGCAACTATTTTTCCTACACCAAAGTGACGAGCAATAAGAGAAGTATGGGCTTGCCTTATGACATTAACTCTTTCACCCCGTGGAACACACAACTTACCAAGATGATACAACTTGTTATGAACATGATAATCCAACTATTCAACATGATTTTCTTGACTCAAAGTTGCATAAACATATTTAAAATATTCTTCTTGAGCATACTATTCATTATAACTTTCGTGCATGATTGAGCTATTCTTAAGAATGATAGATGCATTAATAATAGGCCTTGATAACATATCTGCAACTTTGTTGTAAATACCTTTCTTATAACTGATGACCAAAGGAAATAGTTGCAGAAATCCCATCCATTTGAAATGTCTAGCTTGTTGTAGCTTGGTTTGCAATTGTAGATATTGCAAAGGTTGGTCAGTATGAATAATCGTTTCTTTACCCATAAAATAATGCTTCCACTTATTTACACTTTGTACCAAAGCATACAACTCTTTATCATAAGTTGGATAGTTAATTACTGCATTGGAAAAGGTCTCGGAACGATAACATATCGGCTTACCATGTTGCATCAATACTGCTCCCATAGCATATTTTCTTGCATCGGTTTCAATTTCAAATGGTTTCTTGAGATATGGAAGAGTTAGAACTCATGTTCTATTGATTTTCTCTTTCAAAATGTCGAAGGATTCCTGTTGCTTTCCTCCCCACTGAAATACCTGCTTCACACTTTTGAAATCATGTAGTGGTGTTGCAATGGATGAGAAATTAACGGTAAATTTTCTCAAATATTTTGTTTCTGCAAAAAATCTCCTAACTTATGTTACATTATTGGGTTTAGTCCAATTCGCAATGACTTCAACTTTGGAGGGATCAATCTTCAATTCACCAACTTCTACAATATGTCATAAGTAAACCAAAGAGGTTTTCCCAACTTCACGTTTAGACATCTTCAAATACAACTTTTATTTTTTCAAGACATCTAAAACATGCTTAACATGATTGAAATGCTCTTCATGAGTCTTACTAAAAATTAAAATATCATCTAATTGGGCTATAATAAAATCATCAAGTAATGGTTGCAATACATCATTCATAACTCTCATGACTGTGGTAGGTGCATTACAAATCCCAAATGCCATAACTAACCATTCAAATAGCCCTTGTTTTGTCTTAAAAGTAATTTTCCAAATATCATCTTCAACAATATTTATCTGATGATAACTGCTTCTTGTTACCACTCAAACTAGCACGGATCCTAGAGGGGAAATCGCTACTTCAAGGGAAACAATGGAGCAATATCCCATTGTCACCTCAGCTAAATCTCCCTACTCTTTACAGACTTTCATCAATGGGATGAGACATAATATGAATGGAATCACTAGATGAATGAGTCAATGAATACGTAAGGAGTGATTCCTTAGGCATATTCACAAGAGAGACTCAAATGTATGGCTTACTTTCTTGAGAAGCAAGGTGTAAGGCTTTCCAAGAAGGGCCAAGGGGATTTCAAGGGCTAGGATTTGCAAATAAGACTTATGAAGGAGGGATGTAGTCCTAGAAACCTTTGTGAAAACTTGGTTCCAAAATGGTCTTTGTGAGATTATCTTCCAAAGGTTGTGGAACCACCCAGGACAAAGTGGACCCAAAATTAAGTCAAATAAGAGGAAGTGGTCACTCAATGGTGGGGGGGGGTGCGCTTGACGTAATTGTGCAAGAGAAAAGGAACAATGGACAAATCTTCTTGTAATGGAATGCAATGGTCCAAATGAGATCACTAGCCATGGAAACCTAGGGCAAGAAATGGTACCTCGGCTAGGGCTTGCAATATCTTGACATACCAACATACGATTTGCTTCGAATTTGAAGGGCCTCTATAATAAACTCTAGTTTTGTGGACCAAAAATTAAAGTGTTTGGATGGCTAGATTGTGAGATAATCGATACCCTAGGTGACCTATGTAGGTTAGACCTAGAGAGAAAAAGAGAAAGGTGAGAAAAATACGTTTTTAGGTGATAATCTACGGAGGACCAGTGCATAATCCTTTGGTAGAAATGGATCAAGATGATTCCAATTCTTAGGATGGTTTCATTCAGTCAAGGAGGCCTCTAGAACAATTTTGCATGTCAATTAGGGCATGAGAAAAAATTCTTCATGGTATTTATACTTCAATGTACAATATTTGGTGACTTTTCAAGACAAATATAAATGAAATGTCTCTAGGAACATTCACTTATTCAAACATGGCCCATAACATTATGCAACGCTAATAAAGACAAATGTATACCCTTTTACCAAAAAGTAGCAAACATTTGTCATAGGATAGCGAAAATCCCAACATCATTTGTGTGACGTAGAAAAGAATGACAAAATCACATTAAAAGAGCACTTACATGTGATAAAAAGTATGTCCAATCATCAGCATATGCCAATATAGAATCTCGAAGATAAAAATGAAGATATCCAAACGTCAAAATTCATCCATCCATCCAATTTCGTCCTCGAAAGAGAACAAAAAAAATATCACAAGAGAATATGATCAATCCAAGTGATGATGAGAGAATTAATCAACTTATCATCTATTTATACAATGTATAATGAATTTTGATTTAGCCTAGTTTGGCCTAATTTAGCCCCTAGAATAAAATAATGTGTAAAATAACAAGTACTTTTGGTGACAAGACACCCAAAATGGCTCAATAACAAAGGAGTAAGCCTCTCAAGGGGGTCAAATGATCAATAACATGTGTCTTTGGGCCTTATAGGAGGCCCAGTTAAATCCATAGGTGTCGTAATATGAAATAGGAATCCCAAAAGTTGTGGTCAAGGGGTTGGCCCCTTATACTCCAAGTAATAAACCTGTGGTTCTTCCAAATGGATGTGGGGGCACTCAAGTGTCCTCATGAGTCTCCAAAAAAATTTAAGATGTATTTATACCATGTGCAAGTGTTGCGATGATGGTATAGGTTATGCCACATCATCATAAAAATCCTAGATCATCTGCTAAGTGTAATTGTGGAGCCGATTGGGCATAGTGAACCAGGTGCATCTTCCTTTTCCAATAGGTGAACCACAAGAAATATCTGAATGACTCTGGTGATCCATGGAATTTTATATGTTGTTTTGGAGGCCTATGTATCTCTACACACACCCTACATGTGTCGATGTAACCCTCTTGAGGGTTAGGACCCCATGTAGGGAGACCAAACCCAAAATGGAGGCCATATGTAATCTTGGATAAGATCCAATGTGTCCCCTTGCCCTCCAATACACCAAGCCATTTAATTAAATCAAGTAAAAGAGTTTACAAACCATGGAAAACATGTGGGCACTTCATAATGGCATGCCCTTCCATAGTGGGCTTTGGCATGTGCAAATGTCTCCAACTCAAAAGGGAATAACCAAGCACCCTATTAGGCTTATAAAGGGGGTGGTAGTCTATGTTACATCCTTCAAATGGTGGTGGCATGTTATAAAGTTAAGGAACAGAGCAGGGGATGAAGGGGAAAACCTGGGTCACATGTCATGGTGCAAGTGTAGCTAATGAAAGGGAAGCCCATACTTGGGTAAATGATGTGTAGGAGGGAGCAATCGTGGGATAAGGGTTACCCGGGCCTTGATTTTTCCACCCTTCTTCATATTCATTTTCCCTTTATGATTTTTCTTTGGTTAACTACTTGAGGCTCAAATGAATGAGAGCATGATGTGTAACTTATAACAGGGGATACCCCCTTTAAGGCGGGGCAGTTCATCGCCCACCAGGGTTTGGGACAATCATGGGTTCTTGAATGATAGAGGAGGATTATCTAGGGCCTACAGGAACCAAGGTTATGACCATGGAAGGGGGTCGAGCTCATGTATTGGATTTTTCCCACATGCTAAATGTATTTTTCCCACCCATCTTTTGCATTTTGTGGTACAATTTCCTGTTGAATGTGGCCAAATATGATTTTTCTTTTCTTTTCTTTTGCATCAAAATTCAGGCATCGTTTCAAGCCCGACCCAAGGTGTGGGAAAAGGGGAGGGGGTGGTTGATCCTTTGCGGACCAAGTGGAGTAATTTGGACATAGGTGGGAGTGATAAATGGGATTATAATGAGCAAAAGGGGGGTGATATATGTGGATCAGGGAGTGGGACCATGCAACCAAAATCGGGGTTTCCCATGTAGTACCATCCAAAAATCCCAAAGATTAGTAAAAGCGATCCCACGGGACTAGTGTCCAAGGTTGACATCCAAAATATACCTAGGGGAAAAGAGCACATACCTAGTCCACTCTTTCTGCCAAATCCCCCCATTAATCCATGCCCAAGAGTTTCCATGATAAGTAAAATAAAATACTCAATCACCAAATGACAAGGCATACCTTTAGGTTTGAGAGGCCCACCTTCAAACATACAATCATGACAAATGGGTGAGGTACCACATGGCTAGCTCAGGTGGCAGAGAAATGGGATAATGAGCTAGATGATGGTTGCACAGAGTTGTTAGCTACTAGTTGAGCACCATCATGGAGAAAAAAAAAAAATCCTATGGATATCACCCACAAAATGGTGGGTAACATTTGGCTTCAACTGGGATATGAGATCTTGAACAAGTGGGCAAAGCTACTCGAATGGGAGTTCATGAGAACACCACCAATATTTTGGTTACCGTAGACCTATTACCTACACATATCAAAGACTAAACGCATGGAACAGCATGACTCTATGGTCTTTTATGATCACCCATGCTTATTTTTAGGCCATAAAATCAACATGAAATTAAATATAATGCAAATTTAATGTAAATGCATCTAATCTACCATGATAAATAACATATGATGTTAGTTCTAATGATAGAATGAGCATGAAATGCATCCTACCCTAACATGCATATGACAAAGCTAATATTAAGTGTAGTCATAAAGCTAGTGCAACCAACATATCATCAAATCAATATAAATATGTCTCCCTATATGATTCATGCAACAAACCCCAAAGAAAATGAAAGCCCAAACACATGGAGGATATTGCAGGAGAGAGGTGGGAAAATATGATTTCCATGTGAGGTAAGAGGAATCCCTAAGAGAAGGAACACGAGACAATCTAGAAATGTAGAGCCTTCCCTCTAATTACACAATGGTATAATGAATGGTTATCCTTAAGAAATTCTTATCACAATCATCACTCATAATATTGTGCTTTGTAGGTCCCCCAAGGTTGTGATGACAGGGTAACGAAGGGTGATGGAAAGAAGGAGTGTAACAAATACATTTCTCAAGGGGATGGTCACGTTGGAGAGGGGAGGTCATGGAGTGATCAAAACCCTGAGGGTGTGTCCAAGGAGGTAAAGTATAATCAATGAGGGGATCTTCTTCGACACTATCCTTGGAAGGGGGAAAGGGCTCATGGTCACTTGAGATCATATGACAAGGAGTGAGGGAATCACTTGATAAAGACTCGAGACTATTGAACAATAGAAAAGGGCAAAGGGAAAGGTGAAGTCTCAGTGGGATCCTTTTCTTGAAAATCCAACTCTAGAGGCTCAAGTGATTTGAATATACTCCCATAATCATAAGGGTAGGTATGAGCAAGGGCCTTATCAATACTATCATTGTTGGTATTGAAGATAGGGTCTTCCTAAAAAGGAGAATCTATCATCTCCAATTTCTCTCTTTTATTCAAGGGAAAATGGTAATTCTCCTTCCCAAGGGTATCTATGGATATGTCATCATAAACAATGCCCGAGAGTGTTGAGAAATCTAGGGCATCAAGTATCAGGTGATTTCTCTTCTTATGATAATTGCTTGTGTTTTTTACTTTATTATATTAGGATATTCTCTTTCTTATATTATTAGTGCCCTTCTTCATCAAACATCTACCAATTCATAAACCATAAAGAGACAAGACACGCATAATATAGGCTATCAGCCAGGGCCAAAACCTCTCCCACTTGAGAGGAAAACTCGAACAAATTCTTCTTCTTATAAAGACTTTGATTGACGAATACCAAGACCAATACCCTTGACCTATTTGCCTCTCCAAGACCAATTCACATTATTTTCTCAATGAGATCCTTCCTCGAATCAAACTGGTGGCTCTTTCCTCCTCCTTTGGTTAATGCAAGTCAAACTATATGCACTTCTGAAATTGTGGTCTCTTTCCACATAATTGTAGTTTGTACTTTTGTAGTTTCACATGTGTGAGGAGAGAAAACAAACTTGGATATGCCTTCCTTCCTTTGTCATTCTTGAGGACTCTTCTAGGTGAACTTGGCTAGAAGTGGAGATGATAAGAAGACCCTTTTTGGAGACCCTCTCTTGGACTAATATGGTATTGCAGACAACCTAGTTTTTTGCCATATATGTGAAGATATTAGCCCAAAGACAAACCCAAATAATTTGGTCTTCCTTTCTTCCTTCTCAACTATTATAGTGTTTCTCTCCTTGACTCTTCACACTCCTTCTAACCGCATACCCTTACCAAATTACATCTCTGGAATTTTGCCTTCAAATGAAATCTGAACTACCCTATTCATAGTTGTTGGAACCTGTAATAAGCCAACTTGAAGAGGGCGAACTAACATGTCTCTTATGTGTAGACTATTTACTCCATATTGTATCCGAATTGAACAAGACGTCTTATGCTTGTCTTGGAAGGATTTCATACTTATTTAATGACTCATACAAATGTGTAACATACCCAAGAAGGGTCCTTCATACATGACATAGACTCAAATTGAATTTTACAACTACATGACAAATCCTAAAGGCTCAAAACGGGATCCATCACTAAAAATAAAATTCCTTTCTCATGAAACTCATGAGACAAGCATTAAAAAAATAATTTTATTTTTCTTCTTTACTTCAATTACAAAAAATCACAATTACACATGCCATTATGAAGACCAAACCTAGTTACACTTTTCAACGCTCACTCTTAACTAGGGAGGTATTGATAATGGTACTTGGTCATTTTCAATCTAAATAATTCCCATAAGAAGAGTCTGATTGGTAACCCATCTGTATAGCATCATACCAACTAGAATTTTCACATAACAAGGCCTTGACTAATAGCTCTATCTCTCCACAAGATTAGAGCACAATGTTGGTGATACGAATGATGTATAGACACCCTTATCACTGTCTCTCTCGAAACATACTCCACTTGAGTTCTCAGAGTGTGTTCCACCATAAATATTGGTATCTTGGATTCCCAATCCTCAAAGAATATCGGTCTTCTATGACTCTCTTGTCTTGGATGCCCTAACACATCCTCAAAAAGCATCAAATGCCAGATGTTTACCCAATCCTCCATTTTGTCTTCCCAAATGAAGACAAAATTGGTGTGTCTATCTCTCCCTCTTAATTAGGGAGGACATATCTATTCCAATAAAGGAATGCACTCATTCCAATGGAAGGAATGTACCTAAGCTCCCTCTTGGCTTAGGTATTTTTCTTCAAAGTTTCTACCAAGTAAGAAATTAGTTTCCAGGCTCCCTCTTAATTAGGGACCTATAGAAGCTCCTCAAGTGTATATGATGGGACAACCAGCTGCTTGAAGAACTCATCCTCACAATGTCATGAACTTCTTTTCATTATTTAGAATTCTTCATGTTTGGGACTTCTACATCAGGCATAGACCATCCATCACTTTCATCCTTGATCCATGCCATCATTCCTTTCATTGGAAATTGATCCATTAGCCATATTTGGCCTTACTTCATGCCATGTTGGCTTCTTCATGCCATATTTTATTAAGGATATTTCATCCTACTACATGGTCATCATCATTGGAAGACATTCATAGCTCTTCCCTAGGCAACCCTGCATAAGCCCATCCAAATATCATTCAAAAATAGGAAATGAACATTAAATCAAAATTACCTTTGTAATGGTCTCTCATCATGAAATCTTCTAATTTGCATTAACATCCTGCATATTGACACATATCCAAAAGATATTAATTGTCAAGTGTCACCATCTTTTTTAGACTTCCATCAAAGTCTTTATATCTTTTCCAGAGATATCATAGTCAAATATTTTAGTCCTTGGATCTTGATTTCCTTCATAGTTGTACATTCCAAGATCTCTTCCTTTCTTTCTTCACACATTTTCTTCTAGGAACTATTGATCATAGTCCTTCAAATCAACCACCTCATATTTTAGATGAGGACGCATTATTTTGGCTCCATCTAATCAATGTGTGACCCATTCCTTCATGCATCATGTCACTAGAGGAGATCCTCTTTTCTTGATCATGCTCTCGAAGTAAAGAATTCATCCACGTTGCCAACAACCAAATGACATGACTCCAAATTATCAAAAAAAAGCATACATAACTCATTCTTCTTTATGTCATCCATACTTCCTTCAACAAGTTCCTTGATTGAAAAGGGCTTCAATCCCATGATATTAATTGCCTCTAATGTCACCATACCACCATCCCATGAATTCCACAAGTTTGGAATTCTTGATGAAACACTTGCTTCCTCTCTTGATCGGTGAACCTTTCGATGAAGATTTCATCAAAGAATCTTGAGGATCTACAATATCCTCATCCAGCATATGTTTCCCTTTTAGATGATGTATGATGATCTTTCTACTAGATGACTTCCTTTTTATTCTTTTCCCATAAGTACTATTTATGCTTCTAATGAGGTTACCAAGAGCTATATCCTTTCGTGGATCTAATTCAACTGCCATTCATGCTTCCCTATGCTGATGTCATTATCTCTTTTCTTTCAATTCTTCTATGATGCCATGATGCATCCTATCATGCTCCTACTTTACCACAGGAAAACTTAGAAATAGAAACTAGAAAAGAACTAGGTGAGGAAGACTATCTCAATAATGGAGATCTATTACTTCCTCCTTGGACTTCTTCTTTTCAGCTTCCTCCACTTCCTCGGTGATGTGGGATGCTTTTCTTTCTCTTTTTTTATTTTCCTTCTTGATCTTAGGACAATCTCTCCTATAGTTCCCATATTCTTGACACCCATAGAATTGTATTTTAGCCATGTGCTTCTTCTTTTTTTAGGATCAAACTTTCCAAATTTTCCCTTTCTTTTTGTCATTGTAGCATATGCTTGATTCTGTTCACCTGATCTCACATTAGATTTTCCCTTTAGCCTAGATTCTTCGATCTTGCATAGTGACCACATTTTATGGAATGGAGTAGCTTCTTTCTTCCCATAAATACTTGAAGTAAAGTTACCCCACTCCTCTGGTAGTGCATTTAGTACAACTGTAGTCATTTTCCTGTCAGACATTACTTCTCCTATATCTTGAAGTTGATCCATGATCTCAGATATCCTCATAAAGTATGAGACTATACCTTCTTTTGACATCTTCATCCTGTAGAATTATTTCCTTAGAAAGATAAATTCTCCTGCAATGCTTACGGAAAACAACTCTACCAATTTTCCATATATTTCTTTTGAAGTTTCAAGTTTAGATACATATGGGATGAGGGGATCATTGATGGATTCAATGAGAATCCTCTAAAGCCCTGATTCCCCCTTCATAAACTTTACAATTTCTTGAGCGCCTTCTTTTCCTGGCTTGGTGATGGATCCTTTGACATGATCCATGACCTCATTGTCAATGAGATTCAGATCTGTCATTTTCTTCCATGCAAGATAGTTTGAAGCCCCAACCAATTTTTTGCTTTCCTTGCAAAAATAGATTTTGACAGATTCAAATAAGGTCATATACTTACTTGTTAAGATGTTTCTTCCACTTGTTTCTTTCTTGAATTTGATGATGATATAGATGATAGAAACCTTCTCCTTGATGAAGGTAGATTTCTGCTTTAAGATAATGATGTGATCTTTGTTCTTGAAGCACTTCTCTTGGATTTATATACTTCAAGCTACCTTGCTTTGTAGATATTTCCAACTTCATGAGGGTCTTTGTGGCATTTTGATGATAACTAAAGGATCCAAGACTTTTGTTGGTATCGATTTCTTCTTCGATCTAGGGTTTGATATTTTTTGTAGATCTTGACTTCACTTTGATATCTTTCAATTTGATTTGATGTCTTTCTCAATATCCTTGTTTGTATCTTCATAAGATGCCCTTCCTTTACTTTGTCACCTTAGCTCTGATACCATGTTGATAAATCTAGGGCATCAAGTATTAGGTGATTTCTCTTCTTATGATAACTGCTTGTGAATTTTTTTTCTTTCTTAGATTAGGATCTTCTCTTTCTTAGATTATTTGTGTTCTTCTTCATCAAATATCTACCAATGCATAAGCCATAAAGAGACAAGAGACACAAAATATAAGATATCATCCAGGGCCAAAACCTCTCCCACTTGAGAGGAAAACTTGACCAAATTCTTCTTCTTATAGAGACTATGATTGACGAAAACTGAGACCAAAACCCTTGACCTATTTTCCTCTCCAAGACCAAGTCACATGCATTTCTTGGTGATATTCTTCCTTGAATCAAACTGATGGCTCTTTCCTCCTCCTTTGGTCAATGCAAGTCAAATTGTCTACACTTCTGAAACTTCGGTCTCTTTCCACAGAACTACAATTCGTACTTCTGTAGTTTCACACGTTTGAGGAGAGAAAAGAAAAACTTGGAGATGCCTTCCTTCCTTTGCTATTCTTGAGGACTCTTATAGGTGAACTCAGCTAGAAGTAGAGCTGATAATAAGGCCATTTTGGAGACCCTTTCTTGGATTGATATGGAACTGCATAAACCCTAGTTTTCTGCCATATATGTGAATATATTAGCCCACAGACAAACCCAAATAATTTGGTCTTCCTTTCTTCCTTCTCGTTGGTTATAGTGTTTCTCTCCTTGACTCTTCGCACTCCTTCTAATGCAGACCATTACCAAATTAATTATCTAACATTTTGCATTCAAATGAAATCCGAATTTCCCTATTTATAGTCGTTGGAGCCTGTAATAAGTCGACTTGAAGAGGGTGAACCAACATGTCTCTTTTGTGTAGATTATTTACTCCATCCTGTCGTTGATTTGAAGGAGAGGTCTTGTGCTTGTCTTGGAGGGATTTCATACTTATTTAATGACTCATAAAAATGTATAACATGCCCAAGAAGGGTCCTTCATACATGACATAGACTCAAATTGAATTTTATGACTAGATGACAAATCCTAAAGGCTCACAATGGGAGCCATCACTAAAAATAAAACTCCTTTCTCATGAAACTCATGAGACGAGCATTAAAATAATAATTTTAGTTTCCTTATTTACATCAATTACATAAAATCACAATTACACATGTCATTATGAAAACTGAACCTAGTTACACTTTTCAATAGGGAGAAAGGGAGGACCACTCTCAACCTCATCCTCCTTGTCAGTGTCATAAATGGGAGCACAGTCAAATTGAGGACCAGCAATTTCCCATTTCTCCTTTTCAATATGGAAATAATTACCAATGCCATTTTCCAAGGGGCCAATGGGATTACCTTCCTCAAGGTTCTCAAAAAGAGAATCATCTGAAGTATTATCCTTGCAAAAGGTAAGTTTAGTCTCAACTTCACTTTCCATAGACTCATTCTTTCCTACACACATGTTGTTAGAATCATCTCTTTCATTGTGCGGATCCAACCATGACTCGTCTTCCTACTCGTTACTTAGATTCTCAATGTCTTGATGATGCTTGATGAAGGATTCCTCTTGGACGATTAATGCAAGGTATACTTGAAAGTGTCTAATAAATCCATCAACGAACTCCTCAAAAAATGAGATGCTCTCAAGTTCATGATCATGCAACCATGAGTTATGACCACCAAGAGATCCCATGAAAAAGAACAGAAGGACATCCTGGTGAACCACTTTCTCTTTTGAAGCATGTGCATTAAATATTTCTACATGGTCAATTGTGGAGAGTAGATTACCATCAAAGATGGGCACCCCATGTACCATCCTTCCTACGACATGATTAGGGTGGCCAAGGAAATTAGCAATGTCCAAAGCGGGAAAATCATCAAAGGGAGGCAACCTATTTGAGGTATACATGTAAATTATGTAGGAGCCGCAAGGGTGAATTTAAAGATGCCTAAAAACTTGCTTGCTTCACCCTACAAGCTTCGACTTTAAAGTTCAATGAAGAAATATGGTTTTTTTATTCCAATGGAGTCGCCAATAATGATATGTCAATATGTCGTATGGGGAACAAAACACATGTCTCGTGTCCCTAGCAATGGCATCAAAATGTTACTGCTCAAACTAGCAGGGGTCCTAAAAGGGGATCCTAGAGGGGAAACTACTAGGTCAAGGGAAAAAATGGAGAAATAGCCCACTGTCACCCTAGCTAAAGCTCCCTACTCTTTACGGACTTTCACCAATGGGAGGAGACCAGATATGAAGGGAATCACTAGATGAATGAGTAAATTAAGAGGTAAGGAGTGATTCCTTAGGCATATTCACAAGAGAGACTCAAATGCATGGCTTACTTGCTTGAGAAACAAGGCGTAAGGATCTCTAAGAAGGCCCAACGGGATTTCAAGGTCTAGGGTTTTCAAATAATACTTATGGAGGGACGTAGTCCTAGAAACCTTTCTGAAAACTTGATTCCAAAATGGTCTTTGTGAGATTATCTTCCAAAGGTTGTGGGACCACCTGGGACCAAGTGGACCCAAAATTAAGTCAAGTAAGAGGAATTTTTCACTCAAGGGGGGGTGCGCTTAACCTGTGTAGTAGAAAAGGATCAATAGACAAATATTCTTGGAATGGAATGCAATGATCGAGATGAGGTCACTAGCCAAAGGAAGCCTAGGGAAAGAAACGGTCCCTGGACTAGGGCTTGCAATATCTCGACATCCCAACATCGAATTTGCTTCGAATTTGGATTTCCTCTAGAAAAAACTCCATCACAGTTTTGGACCAAAAATCGAAGTGTTTGGATGGCTAAATTGTGATAGAATCGATGCCCTAGGTGACCTGTGTAGATTAGACCTAGAGAGAAAGAGAGAAAGGTGAGAAAAATATGTTTTTAGGTGATCATCTATGGAGGACCAGTGCCTAATCCTTTGGGAGAAATGGATTCAAGATGATTCCAATTCTTAGGATGGTTTCATTCAATCAAGGAGCCCTCTAAAACAATTTTTCATGTCAATTAGGGCATGAGAAAAATTGCTTCAAGGTATTTATACTTCAATGTGTAATATGTGATGACTTGTATAGATAAATTTAAATGAAATATCTCTAGGAGCATTCACTTATTCAAACATGGCCCATAACATGATGCAATGCTAATAAAGACAAATTTATACCCTTTTACCAAAAAGCAGCAAAAATTTGGCCTAGTATAGTGAAAATCCCAGCATCATGTGTGACATAGAAAAGAATGACAAAATCACATTAAAATAGCACTTACATGTGATAAAAATTATATCCAATCATCATCATATGCCAATATAGAAGCTCCAAGATAAAAATGAAGATATCCAAACATCAAAATTCATCCATCCACCCAATTTAGCCCTCCAAGAGAATAGAAAAAATCTCACAAAAGAATATGATCAATCTAAGTGATGATGAGAGAATGAATTTTATACAATGTCTAATGAATTTGATTTAGCTTATTTTGGCCTAATTTATCCCCTAGAATAAAATAATGTGCAAAATAACAAGTACTTTTAGTGACAAGCCCACCAAACTAGCTTAATAACAAAGGAGAAAGTCTCTTAAGAGGGTCAAATGATCAATAACATGTGTCTTTCAGCCTTAAAGGGGGGCTAATGAAGTCCATAGGTGCCATAATGTGAAATACGACTCCCAAAAGTAGTGGACAAGGGATTGGCCCCTTGTTCTCCAAGTAATAAACCTATGGTGCTTTCAAATGGATGTGGTGGCACACAAGTGTCCTCATGGGTCTCCAAACAAATCGAACATGCTTGTAACCCATCTACAAGGGCTAGGATGATGGTATAGGTGATGCCACATCATCATATAGATCTTGTATCATCTGTCAAGAGTATGGTGTAACTGTGGAGTTGGTTGGGCATGGTGAACTAGGTGCATCTGCCTTGTCCAATAGGTGAACCACGAGAAATCTTTGAATGACTCTATGGATCCATGGAAGTTTATTTGTTGTTTTGGAGTCCCATGCATATCTACACACACCCTACATGTACCAATGTAGCCCTATGGAGGGTTAGGACCCCATATAGGGAACCAAACCCAAAATAGAGACCATTTGTAATCCTGCATAAGATCCAAGGCATCCCCTTGCCCTCTAGTAAACCAAGTCATTAAATAAATCAAGTAAAAAAGTTTAAAAACCATGGAAAACATGTGGTCACTTCATAATGGCATGCCCTTCCATAGTGGGCTTTGGCATGTGCAAATGTCTCCAAGCTCAAAGTGGGGTTAACCAACACCCTATTAGGTGGTTTCTTTTTCTAAAGGGGTTGGTATGTCCATGGTACATCCTTCAAATGGTGGTGACATGTGATAAAGTGGTGGAACAAAGTAGGGGATAAAGGGGAAAACCTAGGTCACATGCCATGGTGCAAGGGTAGCAATGAAAGGGAACCCCATACTTGGGTGAATGATGTGTAGAGGGAGCAATCGTGGTACATGAGTTACCCCGACCTTGATTTTCTGCCATTCTTCATATGACTTGTCTTTTATTATTTATCTTTGACTAATTGATCGGGGCTCAAAGGAATGAGAGCATGATGTGTAAAGTATAGTTGTGGATACCCCCTTTAAGGTGGGGAAATTCATCACCCACAAGGGGTTGAGACAATCATGGGTTCTTGAATGATAGAGGATTCTCATCTAGGGCCTATAGGAACCATGGTGATGACCATGGAAGTGGATACAGCTCATGTATTGGCTTTTTCCAACATGTTAAATGTGTTTGTTTCGCCCATCTTTTGCATTTTGTCGTACAATTTCTTATTGAATGTGGCCAATTATGCCTTTTATTTTCTTTTCTTTTGCATCAACCTCTGGGCATCATTCCAGGCCCGACCCAAGGTGTGGGCAAAGGGTATGGGGTGGCTGACCCTTTTTGGACCTTGTGGAGGAATGTGGACCCAAGTGGGAGTAGTAATGAATGGGATTCTAATGAGCAGAAGGAGGGCGATATATGTGGATCAGGGAGTTGGACCACGCAACCAAAATCAAGTTTTCTCATGTAGTACCATCTCTAAAGCCCAAACGTCAGTAAAAGAGATCCCATGGGACTAGGGTGCAAGGTTAACATCCAAAAGAGACCTAAGGTACAAGAGCACAAACCTACTCCACTCTTTCCACCAAATCCCCCCATTAATCCATGCCCAAGAGTTTCCATGATAAGTAAAACTAAAATACTCAATCACCAAATGAGAAGGCGTACCTTTAGGTTTGGGAGCCCCACCTTCAAACATATGATCATGAAAGATGGGTTATAGGCACCACATGGCTGGCTTAGGTGGCGGAGAAATAGCACAATGAACTAGATGGTGGCTGCAAGGGGTTGCTGCCTGTCAGCTGAGGACCATCATGGAGAAAAAAAATCTCCTAGGGATATCACCCACAAAATGGTGGGTAACACTTCTCAAATCTAACTTAGTAAAATAAATAGCATCCGTTAATTGATCTAAAAAATCATCAATGTGAGGAAGAGGATAATGATCCTTAACCGTGATCTTGTTCAAAGCTCGAAAATACACACACGTGTGCCATGTACCATATTTCTTTGGAACCAAAACAATAGGAGACCCAGAAGGATATGTACTATGTCTGATGACGGTTTTACCAAGCAACTCTTAAATTTGTCTCTTGATCTTTGCATTCTCTAAAACTAACATTCTATACATGCCAATATTCGGAAGTGGTGCATCCTGCTGCAATTGTATTTCATGTTGGATTCCTCTTTTTGGAGGTAACCCTTCAGGTTCCTGAAACATCTTGTCATGAGTATTGATAACTTCATCCAATTAATACCTGAGTTTTGAATCACATTCTGAGAAAGCTTCAAATTCAACAGTATCTTTAGCTTTTATCATCAACAACACAATTTGACGATAAAAAGTACTTGCGATCATGTTTTCAACATGCTTAAAACTAATTTGACGATACTTTGCCCAATACTTGTACAGCAGAATTTATACTTTTGAGACCAAGTTCATGCACGACAAGAGTGAACTTTAACACAAAAGTTGTAACAAAATAATGGTACTACCTATCTGACAAAATCATTTTGGTTTCAGAAGATCCATGCCCGTATACTTGAATTTAATATCTCTTAAAAAGAATAGTGATCATTAGTGTGCAAATTATTAAAACTGTCATCAAATGGAAGATTAACTACCAACTAAACAATGAACTGGGTTCCATCTAGGCATTATCTCAACAGTTTCATAAACTGAACTGTAAGTAAGGACCATCAACAACAAAGCAACTTGTTTTCAAAGCTATTTTAATGCAATTTAATGTTAAGAAGCTATAGAATATCTGATTAACTTGCTTTAGATTTGTCACTTTTAGCATGATGTTAGTTGGAAAGCTCTCAATGTTGAAACAATAGTTCATTAAATGAACACAGAAAAATGGAGAAACTGGTAAACTGCAGCAATTGTAGTTTGTATAAATATAAATTAAATAGTTGAAACAAAAGAGCTCTTCTTAAGGAGGTGCCTCCCCAGAAAAACTACATGCTGCAGAACCTGAATCATTGATAATTCAGATGAAAAGGTTTCATCATAGAAAATAATGACACAATAACTTTGGGGCTAATGTGCTTATCATCTCAGATTTCTTGTACATCCTTACACTTGAGAGCATTTGCTATGCTTCTTCGAGCAATGAAGGCTCACTAATAGAGTATCTATATTCTTCAAACAAAATTGAAGAGATTTCTAATAAGCGAAGCAAGTAAATCATAGGGCACACACTAGCTGTTTGCTGCCAATTTCTCATTGCTCCTTCCAAATTCGTCCAGTGACTCTCAGTTTTAGTTCTTTTCTGTCACCTCCTGAGAAAAACAATGCCATGTTTCTGTGGATGATCAAACCATCATGGCTATCGCGCACCTTCCTGTGGCTATCTCTGATGCTTCGTGGAACACCTTGCCAAAGTAATTTTCGCCCATTTGCTCCAACCTCAAGACTGTAGCTAAAACTTTTTGCTTCATTATCATCTCCCATGAATCGCAAGAAAGCTATATAGACAGGTGCCATGCCCAATTGAAATGCTTCAAAATGTAGGCAAAAAAACTGCCCAAAGCAATTGAATACCTGATAGAAAGTGCCAGAAACAGATGAAAAAAGCCATATATATCAACTGACAGCAGTATAAAAACACAAATTTGAAGCTCAAAATATAGGACTCACAGTTAACATCCAAGTAGCATTCTCAACTTCATGAGGATTTGATTTTACGTATCGATGGTTGAATGTACTGCCACTATGCATATCGACTTTATGATCATCTCTTAAATGAGCTACTAGAAAAGGTATATCACCAGTAACAGTACATTCAGAACCCGCATATGGGCAATTGTATGGCCTGAAAGTGCACTGGGCCTCGTGTTTTAATTTGCTGTAATATGGAAATATCTCCTGGCAACCATAGCTCTGGTACTTGCAAGGAAGTTCAAGAGAAGCTGCCACCTTTTCCAAGGCCAAACATCTGATATTACCAAGCTCATACCTGCAAGTTGGACAGCGGTTGTGGACTCTAGATTTGCATCCAGAGCATAGTGTATGACCATTTGGGCACTGCCACCACAGCCAAACAGAAATTCATGACACTATTAACTTCAATATAGAATTCTGATATTCCCAAAATAAACTAGATAATGGATAGAAGACAAGTACAAAAGAGTTTTGTCATGCCAAAGCACAAAAATTACAGAGCAACTAAAAAATGACATCTTACAGATAAGCAAATCTCTAGAAGAGAGGAAACAGGTAAACCATAAATCATTCAAGCAATTCAACTAAGAGAAAATTGCTACATAGAAGACACCCACAACAATGTAATACACTCATAAGTCACAGCACAACAATAAAAGAATATTAAGTGGAATGAAATGTCCGAAACGCTGCTGCCACAAGTTAAATTAGTCCACAGGAAACAGTAATCCAGGAAGACGTTTTATGCAACTGTCAGCAAGCAAATATGAAATACCGTCCACATCAACATACTGAGTTTCTCACTTCCTGCCATGGATCAACAAGAAGAGTTATTTTAACCCTCTACTGGCTGTATATCAGGTATATATTTCTAAAATGATACATCTCAAGTAGAATGAACAATCTACATACCAGATCCACTGCTATCAGATAAGATGTAGCTTTCAATTGCAACTTGCAAGGTAAGCAATACCTTATCATCATAAATTAGATAACTAAAAATGACTCTTTACAAGGTGCTATTGTGCCTGTAAATGACTGTCAGTACATGTAACTAATTATAGAGTACTGGGAGAACGGCATTGAGCACAATAAAACTGTTTGACTCATTCTAATATTTTTGTTATTGTTACTGAGTGGCAAATTAACCAGACATATCTCCATAACTGCAATTGACATTGATATAGGCAGAAAACAGGCATCATGCAATACCCAGTTACCAAAGTTGAGATGATAGAAATGAGTTATATAAAGTGTTGGAATATAGGAGTAAATAAACTATGTTTATTATATTCATATCCTCTCTATTTCTTGTTCAATTAAACAAGCACTATTAGACATGTAGGAATATACCCTGTAATGCAAAAAATTCCAGCATGCAAGAAAATTCAGCAGTTCTTCAGACAATGACAGGAATTGTCAATCAACATATGCGATTAGACAGGGAGTATTACATCCCATTATGCCAAAGATCCAACACATGAAAAATTCCAGCAGCTCTTCAGATTGTGACAGGCACTGTCAATCAATCATAACTCCACACAGCCTGGTCAAAAATGAAACTGTCCTATCTAATCACAATGTCATGAAATATGGGAGAATGTGTTCACATGTAAACTTGCATGTAGAGTTAAAGCCTTATCCAGCATTTGTCAAGCTCATTCCAAAAGATAGTTAACTCCTAACCTGTGTTATATTGAAGTCAGGTACTGGTAATATGTTCATGGTAAATGTTAGTTGTTAGTTAGTCATTCAGCAGAGGACTTTTAATTCCTCGCTGGGTTCTATTTGTCTGACTGAAGTGTTAGGGAATCTGTCATCTTGAGGAATAAAGTATAATTCTCTCTGCCAATTACTAGTTCTTGGCCAATTACCTCCAAGCACCTCTCGTCCTCCAGAGGCATTAAGCATCCAGCTGATAGTGTTGTCATTGGCATGGACAGTAATAGATCACTGAGGGCAAATAAAATCCACCATGCTATCTCTACACATATACCAATGACTGGAAAATGTACTGAGATATATACCACCCATCTCCAGATGAACAGTAAATATCCCAACGCATATCCCATCCATTGGTATATGTGCATAGATAGCATGGTGGATACCATTCATAGATCAGTAAGACAGTGCCCCCTGCACGAAAGACCATGGGATCACCTCCTTCTACTGCTCTCTGCTCTCAGCATAAAGTGCCACCTTTCCTTGTTCTCATCACAGAGCTCATGGACAGAAGCCCATCAACAGTGTAAGGTTCCCTAATTTACTCATACATGAATGTAAAGCTCTAATTTATTCAACAAGAATTAAGGTTCTGATATACTCATACATTTTTCTTTAACAAAATATGGAAACTATTTTATGAACTTAAACAGAATTCATAACATCAAAATTTCATTGATTCTCTGTCAAGTACTTACCTAGTTTACTGTGGTTGAACTTTTGAAGATGTGTCAGAATTTGCTCCTGTTACCAAAAGACCAAAACCACCCAGCGAAATTGGGTACAACCTAGGTACTCAGTCCCAAAGAGCAGCTCAATTGACGCAATCTGGTCCTCAGTGCCCAAAAACTTACAAACAATTGAACTCTTCCTCTCAGTAAGTAAGATTTTCAGATATCAGAAATTTCCCTTTCTCAGCCTCCTCCCCTTCCTCAAGATTTTCTTCTCCTTTTATTTCTCTACCCACCGCCTTCTTCCCATCTCCGTGTCATTATTTTTGTTACGTGTAACTTTTTATAAAAATCAAATCTCATTTGATTTTATGGATTTTATTTTGAATACGTAGGATTTGATTTAATTAAAGTTTATAATTATTT